>JABASI010002253.1:0-20441 GCA_019776505.1 Tomocerus nigrus
ATATTATTAATGCATATCTTCTTCTTTGTGATACTCACGCACCAGATTAGTGCTTCTTATTCTGTTGATCCTTGTTTTAGTTATCACTCGAAAAAAATTATCGTTAGTATTTTTGGCAGTAGATGTGATAGTTGTAATTTTTGTTTTAAAAACATAATATAAATATTTACATTTTATTCAATCTAAAAGAAACTACGGTTTATGTTATGTTGTTGTTAGTTTATGTGCCCGTTCTAATAAATCTCCACATATGGTTCGACGGTATTGCACATTGATCTGAACATGACACTCTGAAAAGCATTTAGTCTATTTAATTGATGCTCTTTGTTTGTAGAGAACACAAATGTTTGTTTTATTTGAAGGTAGGTATGACATGGTAAAAGATAAACGCTTCAGTCCCTTGGAAAACTAGGCGTAACTGATTAATATAATTACAAGTACAATGCAAAAAGCATCTGCTAAAACGGAAAATATAAAGGCATCATTTGGAGTAATGATGTCATTAGAACAAGTCAACAGCTAACTAAGCAGTGCAGTGTTACTTTTTATTAGAATTGATGTGGTCAATCATAGTTTATTAGTCTGCCGGACCATGGCAAGGACGACTCTAACTTATATGCACTACAACATATGGTTGTCACCACTATTGACACTATTATTTTCATTGAGCTACCTAAATAATATTAATATATTATATATCACAGTATGTGACACTTTGTGTTCTAGTAAATAATAGAGAGTATATTATAGCTGAGGCAAATCACATAAATTATTCAATTAAATTAGGTATGAACTACTAACACCATACACTCTGTGATTACGTATGCATGCAAACCTTGTAATCGCAATAAAAATGCAGCAAAAGCAATTGAGAAGAGATTGAAATGGCAGAGTATCAAGTAAAAATGCGTAACTACTCATTTTTTACGTGCTGCTATCTCAGACGTCATGTTATAACTTATTTCCTTAAAACACAGTTTCCGTAAACAAAAATTCATCAAAATTTTTACTTGAAGCTTAGAGGGAGAGACAATACACGGTTAATGATAGAGTGGTATTTAGCTATGAGTTTTTTTGTTTTTTGTTCCTATGTTGGACAAGTTAATGCGTTTAGAGATGAGATGTACACACGTGAGTAAGTAGGCAGGTTTCTGTTCATAAGTAACTTAATAATTTTACATTAGCAAAATGTGGACTTCACAGAAACCAGTAATGTAGGGTGTAACTGAAGATTCTACTTTGAGTTTGGATATCTGTCTGGGTTTTACGTGCTCGAAAGTATGTAGCAATGTTGCTAGATGCGTTGTTCTTCGCAAGATTACAGAAATTGATATGCGTAATGCTCATACAATAATGCCCATAACACATAATTTATAGCTTAATACTCTGCATCCATATGTCGTTCATTCACTTCTTCGTCTCAAAACAAAATATTCGAGGGAAATATCCTGTTTCTTGACTTGACTCATCCCAACTCCTCTTCATATAGCCTTTTCACAATCACTAATACAAATTATAAAGCTCCTGTTCATCCAACTTGTAATTGGACAAATCTTTTACATATAAAACTTATCTGACACAAAAAATGGAGGAAAAATTACTGGATAAGAGAACATGTTTTAAGGGGAAATGGGTATTCCAATCAAAAATTATCTTTTAAGACCTCGAGAAAAAATTCCTCATTTCTGTACCTCATCATAATTAGTGAGAAGGCAATAAACATTTAATAATAATTTAACATACAGCTTCGTGCAAATAGTATGGGAATTTTTTTTTTCAGATTATGTATTATGAATCCTCCTCCTTGAAATTTCCATTTCGCTATCGTATAAGGCTGGATTAGTTCAAAGATAGCCTAATTTACGTACCCAGTCGGCAAAGACAAAAGGTTTGATATTAGTAGTGAGCACAGTAGCTTTTTATGATCGATTTGATTAGATCTGCTATACAGATGAATTTTATTCCAAATTAGAAAAGTTAATCAAAACGTTCAGTGTGTTTTGCAATGTCGATGCCCTGCCCTGACAATTAAATGTCTACAAAATTAGAGGTATAGAGTGTAGGTATAGGAATTATTGCGTGTATCAGACGCATCAAATTGACATGTCACTACTTGCATTATCTAGAATGCTATAAATATGTTGCAATAACAATGTTTAAGTATATGTATATCACCTTGAATCAAATTATTGACCAAATTATAACAATCCTAATGTATCTTACACTATATGGTTTGTTTTGTCTTTTGTTCCATCTACAAAATTGAACTACTTTTATATGGTTTGGACAATGGATAGCAACAAGTCAACATGTAATAGTGTATTCTATTCCATATAATATTTCCATCCATTGATATAGCACTTGTATTTGCACATGAGAAAGCTAAACTCAGTAATAAGCATAGAAATGGACAGTGAGATAAAAGCTGACACAATTTCTTTTGTACTGTTTTACTGTGCCGTGCGCTACTGTATTTATTCATTGTCAGTATAACATATGCGTGTGTCTCTATTCATTATGCATGCATGTGTAGTACATATTTAATTTAACTTGAATGAATAGGCTAGCTATTCTCTTTTCTTTTTCTTGTCAAGCTCAAAGCGTAGAAATAAATCTACGTCCATGTACTGACTGTATAACAAAATGACATTACTGCGTTGTTTTCTCTACTGTGTAGCATGTATAAGGCAGAATAATACTGTCTAGATATAACTAGACACAATGATAAACTACTAATACTACTCCACAACTTACTAATGAAACATCCATGTTTACTACACTATGTCTGTTACAATTTCTGCATCAGACATTTACCTTAATGAGTCAGCCACCGATAAAGATCGATCCAGAAATTACAAACTATGTAAACTTTAACACACATCGGTCCCATCATTGCTCTATACTATACTGATGTAAACAATGATAGTTCAAGTTGAACTACCCCTAATGAATGTTATAGCCTAACAACAAGATATAAAACGTATAAACCTAAGAGTGTGTTACTTATAGCTAGTCGAGATTGAGTTTAAACCTCTTCTTGTGTAGTTTCATCAAAACCCTTTCCATTAGTTTGATTAAGCTGACTCAAGCAGTTTACTTTGTATTTATAATGTACGTGTAGGTAGCTATTTATTACTAGTACCCACTACACAATTCCTTATTCTTCTGTATCTTTTGAGATACATTAAAGTTGGTGTCAGTCTGTCAGAGTAACGGGAGCGTGTGCTGATATTTGATGATGTGATTTGATACATGTAATATTCTTGTCTGCTACAGATAATATAAAATGTGTAACAATGCCATTAATATCTGGGCTTAATATAATATTTCACTGTTTACAATATCATATATCATATCATCTCTACATAATATAAAACAAGGGTTATATCCTCAGACTTTATGCCATAGCCTTTACAATAAATTCCTTATTATATCAATATACCAGAGATCAAAAGGAAACAAGTCATGATAAATCCTGACATGCGATGGATGTAACACCTATCTATGAATGCATTAATGGCGAACAAATGCTTTCTTGGATCAATGCTAACGTTTATTTAATGCGTACATCACACAAAGATCCCAACCATCACAATAAGTTTGCTTTAAAAAGTGAACAGATCGCTTTCTCAAGAACAGAATGGAATTTTTCACTTTGTATATATCAAAAGGTTCTCCCTGAATAGAATGAATAGGTAGCTGGTGACTTAGTACCGTGTACCAAATGATGGACCAATATTGATGCGTATGATGGCAGCTTATTGTAATAGTTGGATGGAATCTATAAGACATCCCAGTTTCTTTGCCGTTTTAATCTGTATTAATTCTTTTACCTATCTTATTACCAACATTTTTGGTTTATTGCGATGATGGTAAATGACATTAGGTGACAATAACACTACCACATTTACACCATCGATCTGTTATGCCCCAATTTCGTGTTGACAACAAAGACGGCAAGTCAACATTGACACGATTAGGTATTAACGTTCAGTTTTATGTCAATTTTGTAGATATACTAATATTTGGTCAAATATTTCCGATCAAATATTTTTAGGGCACTAGAAAGGATTCAGTAGGTTACATAAACGGAGCAAATACCACATCAAGCGTTTTTCATGGGGCTACAGATGACATTTTACACGCGACAAAACAGTTCAATAGAAATAACCATTCCATTATTCGTTCCTGAAACTCCATTTCCAGTTTGGAAAAGCAAGACTATACTTACCCCTATTGAAAACGAATAGGAAAATTGTTATAAAATTGATAGTTACGTGTAACTTATTTATTTAGGGCATATGTAAAGAAAAATTATCGTAACAGCCCAATAATTATACATAATACTATGCATGCTGTTGCTTGTTTACTTTAGTGCTCAGGCTCAGATGATTCTTCTCAATTAATTTTTAGTATGCTAAATCTGCAGGTGAAAACACAAGCTCTACTACATAATGTTTTAATTTTGCTTTATTAATCCCATTGAACTTGTACTATTTAATTAATTAGAAATTTAGAGGCTATTTAGGATAGCTAAATCACAGTGGCGCTACATAATTCAACAATGCCTTCAAATAAACTTATGTAGGTAAGTAACATTTTGTAAAATGGTTATAATCTCGATTCATCTTTCTATCTCATAATGATGTTTACGAAGACGTAAGTAAGTTATTATTGTACAATAAATTGTTTAATGTACAAGATTGAGGATGGGTATTATGAGTTAGAATTCACGCATGAATTCTTGTAAACTTGAAAAATTGCTATACAAAGCTTCCTAGACTATACTGCTAGTAATGAACGTGTATTTCTGTATCCAAAATGAAGTAGCACTCGAATTTTTGTGTTGTGTATGAATGCAACTTGTATTTCTATCTCACCTGCAGAAAGAAAGAAATAATATAATGGTGAGTGTGTTGATGCATGATGCCTTACATTCCATTTAATTTTAGTGTTAAAACATTGCATCTTATACTTTTCTGTTAAAGAATGTTGGTTAGTTGGTTACCAACAAACAAGAGAAGAGAAGAAATGGCTTTAGTGCATTGTAACGCTATGTTGTGCATTGTATAAGCCACAAGGGAAATGGCTCATCCTTTGCTTTATGCCTAGGAAGATCTTAATTCAAATCTAAAGCGCACAATGTTCATCATAAAGATCCACTACAGTTATTCTTTTTGTTGTACACAAAAGTGCATCCTTGTAAGTACGTACTGTACTATGTCTATATATGTAAAACGCTTTTATACAACTGCTCTAGAGACCTAGAGAATTGGATCTTCTCTTTTTCACTAATTTTTACTGAATATATTTGGTTTTCTGATTCCCTACATGTACATTAAACTTCTTTCGGGTGAGAAAAGGAAAATAGACCAAATCCAATGCAGAGAAACCGCAACACATATCCTTACATGCATAAATAAATATAGATTTTTCTATGGTTTGCTGTCTGTTTTCTCGTCACATGAATAACTAAATCAGCGTGACATCCAACAACCTTGTACCAGGCAGACCAACAGGCCAGACAGATTCAAAATATTCTAACTAGTGCTTACATCTACGGCAATGCATATAAAATATGGTAAAGCCTCAAGAATGAAATAAGGTGTGTAAAGAAATGTGTGATGCCTAAGTGTTATATATGTTTATGTGATGTTGATTACACTTTGTATCCTGAGAAAAGGCGTCACTCCTATAAATGTTTCATGTTTATAAGGAGTAGCAGACAGATTTGATTTAGAGGTTCACGTAGGAGGATGTAAGTGGGTTGTAGTATGAATTTGCATGCAATTCAGAAAAATGCAATCACTAACATTTCATGTTCATGTCAACTAACCAGATTATTGTACTTAATATTAAGAGTAGTTTGCTAGTACATAAGTGTGTACGGACACTGAATAAGAACGTTTTACACGTAGGCAACTGTTTTGCTTTGTCACTTTGTTCAAAAGTCAATGCTATTTATCCAATACGGAATTATAAACATGAAGTTTAAGAACGAGGAAAAACATAAGTACTATTTTGGCTAGCACTGTCAATGCTTCAACTTCTTGCTTCAACTACTATTATCGATAAACACCAAATAAATTTAAACACAGGACAGGACATTCCTCAGCGAAAACTGTTTGGTTAAATCTATTAAAATAAGAGAGCCTAATTATTCGCACTTGAAATTATTTGTGGCAAGTCAGTATTTATGATTTCTATCTTGTCAAGTCAATCCCTTAATATATTTTATCTGTGTCCTATTTCGAATTTTTCCTACAACTCGCAATTATTTGCAAAGTTTTAAAAATTGGTGTTATTGTTGCACTTAGTGCGTCATCGGGTTATATAAAGACCGGTCAGGGTCAATTATAAGTATACCTACTAAATCTGTCAACGCATTAGAATTAGATTTCTCAAAGCGTAAGTGGTTTTATGTTTTACCTAGGTAAATTATTATAGGCAGCTAATCCCTATAGAGTTAAAAAATGATGTGTGTTTCTTGGAGTTTTCAGGATCATGCCTTTTTATATAGGATATATTATGTATATATTTATATCTTTCTGCACACATGGCATCTGTAAGAAATATTGGAAAGGAGGCATGTTCTGTTTGGACAGGTTTGGTTTGGTATGCTTCATCTGACTCAAATTATTCACCTAATTTTGACCTCGAAATCACTCTTACTGTTTTCATCATTTGAGTCATCTTCCTACACAAATGTGCATAAAATCACTTGTTATTTCTGATCTCTGTTTCTGTAAAGGACAATTTAGTCACGACAGAAACTGAATCTAAAAATTGCGGTCAAGTTTGGATGCACTTTTTCTGCAAAGACAAAGGGCGATCATCTCTAATCACAATTTGTCCAACTGATTGCGGTACCTATTCGTAGATTAATGATTAGGAGATCTACTTATATGATATTGTAAAGAATTGCAGAAGTGAAAGATGAACAAAGGGGAATATTTTATACCAAGACTATTTCTGCCTATATCTAAGAAACTACATTACATTTACATGTCGAAAAGATAATAAACATAGCTAGGGCAGATATTTACATGCATAGAAGTAACTATAAGTACTTTGTGCTGTAAAGTAATTCGTTACAAGGTAAAATGATGAAAATTTCCATTGTACATTCATTAGGAAATTCCTCGTAAAACGGTTGCATCCCACACATATTCCTTGCTAAACAGATTTACAAAGGCGAAAACGAATTATGCCTACCTACGTAGTAGTAGGTAACATAACTGTCAGGTAACACCACCAAAAGAATATAAAAGATTCCGTGCTTCATTCCACTATGTAACTGAATTTTTATTAACCGTTGATTGACATCTTATTACATAATCCATGATAATTAGGAATGATATTCCTGAAATGATCTAATTACCTACGTCTAGTTTTACTTTCTTACCATTATTACCCATACCTCAACAAAGATGATATTTAAGTCATATACGGGAGTATGGATATCTAATAAAACGTAGATGGGTAGCACAAGATAACATAGCAAGTAGACCAAAGAAACCTTCATTAAATAGTACCGTCTATAGATAAAAACGTCCTGTTATACATTTACGCATTCTATGCTGGCTTAGAATAGAACGGATTTCTTTTAGGCAAGTTACTTGCAATTGCAACTTTGGTTAACTAAGCTATTCAAAGGTAAAGCTGTATAATATTATCTAAAATAGTATTAGGGGAAAATCTGCAAGCGCCTTCAGTTTGATACGGCTTTATTATGCAGTCCTGAAATGATCCAATCTAAGTGACGCCACGAAGACAAGGTCAACAAGATTTCCACGCAAAACACAAAAGAGAGCGACAAGTAAAAATACTCAAGTTAAATGCTATTTTGCATCTATACAGACTTCGTTTACTATTGCATGACAATCATTCGCAGATAAAGTAAAATTAGGTTGGATATTACCTTGAAGATGCTTCGCAATTGAGATATCCTAAAAGATTGTACCGTGTAATTTATTGTATGGGTTGGCTTTTACTGCTCTGTATCTGTATTGTTGCAAATGGTTTTATCCCTAGGACCATGTTTATAATAATTCCTTACATCAACATCGTTTAGTCAAGTTTCACCTTTTTAAAATACATCAAACAATAAATTATTAGATCGGCGATATTTCTATTTGGTCATAAAATACTAAATAATTTAAGGATTTTAGAAACCTTAATGCAACTTCACTCAGACAAAATCAAACTGTATAGTACAGTTTACATTTCAGTATTAAGTACATACAGGAAGTAATATTTATTTCAGAATCAATCATTAATCAACACATTAAAATATGTTACTTAATTATACACTAAAACTTCTAAGGTCGTACAATAAGCTTAGTGTTTAGTAAAAATGCCTTTATTCTATAGACTAGCAAGAACTTACATTACAATTGAATTTCAGTAGTGTTTACTTTTCTTTTTGACAGTTTATGAGGCATTGTAGATGTTTTATGTAAGAAAATGTACAGTAACCATTTAAATGGTAGATAATAGTGTTAGCAAATGTACCTACTATGTTTGTTTGTATTTGTGTGTAACTATAATATCATTAGCCTAAAGATGAAGTTGTAAAGTTTTGCAGGAGAACCAGTTAGAAATTTATTTATTACACACGCTTGGCTTGTGTCTTTCTACAGACTTGCATCTTTTATCTGTTTGCAGCCTTTGTTGGGCTGTGGCTTTTGAAGGAGTAGACAGGGAAGCAATTTAAAACAAAAAAATAAGGCATCGCTAACACTATTTTTGTCTGCATTAAAATCTGTTTTGTTAATATTAATAGCATTTGTCTCCTGAACTATTTAATTAGAGCTCTGGTATATCCCTTTTGGCATGCATTTACTACAGCAGATACTACTAGACTGTAATTGACTTAACGAAAAATTGCAAACAACTCCATTACAGGAACTAAAAATTACTAAGCCTATTTGTAGCATAAAAAAATCACTGCGTTTGTTATTGCTATTCTGTAGCACAAGAACAGGTAAAATTCAATAAAAATATAAACTTGTTTTATTGAATGCAATATTTAATATATCCTTACACACGAACATGAAAGTAACAATGCTTAGCAAAAATAAAAGTGGAAACAAAGTAGGTGGACTTCTGAAAAAGCAATTTCCTTCCTATTGCCATTTACTTACTTAAGCTACATTTTATGGGAATATGATAAATTATTTTCTATTTATATAAGTGCGTTTACTTTGTCCTCTTAACATAGTAACCAGAAAAAGTGCTTTAGAACTGGTTAACCGATTACTTCAAGACATCAATGCGTCCCTTTTCGCTAATTAATTCGCTAATTAATTATTCTTAGTTTAGTCACCCACGAAATTGTTGTAAGAGGATCTTACATTAGCTTAAGTGCTACATCCGGTTACCATTTCTTCATGCAACCTAACTTTAAAAGACATTTCAACCAAAATTACTATCAAATCTCACAATGGTACTATTGTGTGTAATACTATTGTTTTTTAGCCAAATTTCTATTCCATGATCCTTGAGGGATTTGATGAATAAAATAGAAAATAAAATTACGGGTTAATATACAACTCGTAACAAAGTCAAATATTAAAATATCTAAGTCCTTCATGACTATTTTCATTAAATTCAAATTAAAAAGCAAGCATATCTATAATTGCATTTGAAACAATGTTAATACTTTTGTACAACCTTCATATGAATAACAGCCTAGTTGCAACTTGAAGAAATGAAATGGAATTACCGCAAATGCGTATGTAATGTAGGACAATTCATTTGCAATTGCAGATTATCAGTTTCATACTTGACTGTAAAGTAGTTCCTTGTAAAGTGCTTCTGTTCTATGAGAGGATTTGCCTTGACTAAGGATATTAAGGCATTAAGGATGTAGTATGTAAATAGAATATCCCATGTTACTTACCGGACAATGTCATACTGATTAATCCATTTGAATGGAATGCTGCATTGTATCAATGTAGCACTAATACTTTAAGTAATATTATAGCACATCAAGCGTACTAATACTATACAGAAGTATTTCATTGTAAGTACAATAGACACTACCTACTTATTCTTATGGTTCATGAGAATTAAGCCACATGATTTCCTAATCCTTCCACCAAGATCCTAGTTCAAAAAGAAAGCGAAAGGAATTCCCCAAATTGGCAAACAATGTTAATGAATCCACTCAGTAGTCTACCTGTGCTGCATTATGTAAAGCTAATCTGTCTTACAGTCTTACTTTATGAAACGTTATAAGCACATGAAAGACGTCATCGAACTCACATTCACATAAAAATGGTAGAAAAATACAATATTTACTAACCAACTAACACAAGCCACTAAAGGGAATTTTGAATTTATTATTGAGCTGAATTTCGACATCCAGAAACGAAGTTTCAAACTTCACAATAATTAATGGAGGTTGAATTCAAATATATCTACTCGCATTTAAAAAAGACAGCATTTGAAATTATAATGTACAAACGAAGCAACATTGAGTTTTTGTCTCTTTCCCCTCAAACAGGAATCATGTAATTGACCTTTGCCTTTAAATTTGTATATAAGATTTCGTTCGGAAATGTCAACAATGATGGATGAGCAAAATATGATGCTGCCAAGTTCCTTGCTCAGGTTATTATTACAAAAGAAATTCTTGAGGTCTGAGTATTATTTGAATGAATTTCTCGATTGTATGCTTTGCCAAATACTAAAGAGCACACTCGGACAGGTCGGTAAGTACAGGAAAAGATGAAACCGTGCGAATGAAATAAATTGCCGAAAGGTATAAAGAAACGTACAAAATGTATGCAAATGCGACAGTTTGCGTCAGACTTAATTTTACTCTATAAGATTTTCTGTTTGCGAGCAAACTCTACTGAGGTCTATACCCCAGTCGTTGTCTGGTCTCTGCGTTTAAAGACTAGAATAAACATGAAGTGGTATATTTGTTTTGAAATCTAGGTCAACATTTGAAGAGAGTTGTGTACTTGAAAATGAATAAACTGATAATTTTTCCACAGATGCTAATCACACTTGCATTCACACATCTAGTTATAAATGCTTCACATTGTCATCATCATGCACTACTCTCCAACATTTTGTTTCAAGAGAAATCACATGTTATCATAGGATGCTTGGCTCATTCCTGCAACCGTGGCCAGATATCTATTTTCTGTTAAGCTAAGCAGCATTTGGAAAGGAGAAGATATCCTTTTATACTTCTGTTCGGTACATTTAAGCAGCAGCATAAGCTTTATCAATTCTTCAGCAAACAAAAACTTTATTTTCATTTCCAAGTGTAGTCCTTACAAATTTCACAGAAAAAGGATTACATTGTGAAAGTGTAAAATATAGAACGTATTATACAACTAGAGTCTTTTTGCTTCTTCAATACAAGATATTAGTATTCAGTTGAATAAGCTTTTGTTAAGAAGTTGACTTTGAATTAACGATGCTAAAGTAAGTGTGAAGACAAAGGATGTGTCAAAAGCTTTGCGATTTCATAAAAAAGTGAATGAATCCAATTAGATGACAGTTTTAAAGATAAATTCAAAAGTCAATTTGAAATTTAAAGGTTTGCTCTAGCGGAAAAGACAATTAACGAGCTTAAGAAAACATTGGACATGTCGTTATTTATGACAACCGAATAATTTGCATTGTAAAAGTTTTAACTGTTCATCTTTTGTGAAATGCTAACCCGTGCAAATACATTAAATGATTTCTGTCAAAAAAGTGCAAAATCATCATATTTTCTCGAAAGGAAAACTCGAATTAATGATTTGTGTTTTTATTAAAAGTAAATGTAAAAATGAGGCACCAATACAGATTCAAAAATTTTGTGGTGGCTATTCTTAATCCATTTAATCCGAAAATTCAAAATTATTATAGTGACTTCCTCACGTGTATATTAATACCACTATCACATGTAACATGTAATGGACATTTGATTGTTGCGTCCATTATAACTTTTACAGATGTAGATGTTTCTTGTGGCACCTGTCTCTAAAGTTGAAGAGCGTCTAAAAAGCTAGAGAGAGATTCAAGGTTTTCTTTTGAGAATCCACAGGTGGTTAATAAATGATAGCATCAACTATTACAAGGCAAAACAATTTTCGTCTGTTATGTAAGTGTTTACTAACAATTGAGCTGAAAGTAGCTTTACTCGGCTATCTACTTTTTGCTCAATTGCGGAAAAATAATTTTTGGCCTAAGCATGCATGTCTAGCCTATATGGACTAGTGAATAAGAAAAATAGGTAGAATAGCATTCGATCGGAAAATATCATATCACCGTAATCCAAAATGATCTGTTTTATGCTTTCATCTAATCCAGTTTCGTGTGACTGAAAAATAAAACTGTGTGCTGGACCAGAGGGCTTAAAGTTAAACGCTAAATTTGACTTAGAGCAATTTTACAGTGTTAAGTAACAGTTGTAAATAGAGTCTCTGTGCGTACGACCATAATAATTGAGACTGTGATAAGTAAATCGCTAAAAAGTAGCTGTACTTGTTATGCACAGTAAAATGTCGCAAAAAAGTCTTTGATTGCAGCAAAAAGCCACATGGTGGGGTATATAGAGAGAGAAACGAACCGGACGTGACTTCATTTTGCATTTATTGATATCTTTTAAGAACGGAACAGTTGGTTGTTACACGCGTGGCCGGGTCAGGCGTGCTCTCAGTCAGTCTGTCTCGTACAATCAAAAGAGGCATGCCTAATGTAATGTAATGTCCCAGCATGATTATAATATTGGCTATACTAACACAAATACATATTTAAAAGTATTTCTTCGTGCTTATAAGCCAATAATCCTTTGTGTCGCATATAAAATGTACATTTGTAAAATGATAAAATATATTTAGTATACAATATTGTAATTGTACGTGGCATATCTAGTTGATAGTCGTAATAGCTATAGCCTGCAACACGAATTGGATATGGAAATGGATTAACCTTATCACAATTGTCTGCCATTAATATTTACAAAGAAGCCTTGTGCATAAAACCAGTCTGTCTTTGTTTGTAAGTATGCGGAATGGAGTAGGAAGCAATCTTAGATATGAGAGAAAAAAATACATTTTGACATAATAAAGAAGATATTTCCTCTTTCTTTCCGACAGTCTGAGACCTTATGTGGTCATTGTACTCCAGAAATTTTGATGTTTTCCATAGAGCACAGAATAGCCGGGGCAGTGTACTTTGCCATTAGTGCTCAAATATTCTGCATGGAACAATGCACGATAACATAAACTGATTTTGCACAGTCGTTACCATTTAACACAAAAAAGGTTTACGGAACGGAATGGGCGTCTACTCACCTAACTATAAATTAATGTCATTTGTCCTCTTCCTTCTATGTACTATAATGTGTCACGCGATTGATATAAATACATAGCACCTACTAGTAGGTACATCTCTACACTTATATCTTCTAAATTTTTTCCTAGAAATTGCTAACAGCCTACTTATCGCATAGCAATTTACAATGTGCATGTGCACAATTTCAGACAGTTATGAAACGACAACTAAAAAAAGGAATGTCGACAATTTCGTGTCGGTTATTTATATAACTTGGTGAGGTGGTGACTATATCTTATCCGAAGATTTATTATAGAAGCATAAATATGGTTATGCTTTAACATACCTGAAAAATCATTGACGACATGGCAATGTATTTCGCCATCACGAGATTAGAATCCTGGCTAAAATCTTAGCAATACTTTTATTCATTCTAACCACAAAATTCTCTAAAGTGTAAAGAGGTAATAAGTAGGGATATCCTATATAGGGATAGAAATATATAATTAAATGTGTAGATAGAGGAACAGAAAATACAAATACCATGTATACGTGCTTCTTCATGACATCATGACATTTGCATTATCATAATATTATAGTATTCTCTATCTACTTTGCCAATTGTCACGACCGCGACTACCCTACACACTACACACCCATCTTTAGTATGACTTCTCCTGTTCATTGCCACCGAATTCACTCTAACGATGCAAAGTCAACATGGACTTTAATTTAAATATGATAACTGCTACTAAACGAATGTCTTGTCGTTGTATATGTGAACGAGGATTCTTTAATTGTTGGTAATATGTACATATAATGTAACTTGAATTGCTTTTCATGAGATGTGTGTAAATACTGTAAGATCTGGAAACAGAGACATAAAAGTAATAATGCATGATGCGTAGGATGGTGGAAGTCACTCAACTCCAAGCAACACTCAACATGACGATGTTATTCTACTCTGTGTCTGTGACTGACATGGTAAAAACGACGTATTAAGTATGCACATGATCTCATAGAAATAATATAAAACGTAGATTCACCTTCTGTCTATTTTATATTGCAAAGATTACAAACAATGCTGAATATAATTTCTATTCACTCCTCTTTAGAAAGAGATGAAACCGTATAATCACGATTTCTTATCTCCTTAAATATCCTATTAAACAAATTAGTTTTAATTGTACAGTTTCTTTTCATGTTCTAATTGATGTAGCCAATTAACGTTTTTACTAATAAATTTGCATAGATGAATCTCTAACTTTTAAACAAAAGTCAAATAGATACTGAAAGAGTTCAGCTTTCTTTAAGCCAGCTATGGATGACCAGTCAGGAATAGAATACGAAATCAAAAACCTTTTCCAGACGAATACTTACACTTAATACAACTTCATCGCATTAGCTATCAAAGTAGGTAAGTCACAGGACCATAATAATTACAATAATATCTTCATAAAATAAATCGAGAACACGAATAATGTGTATTTTGTTTCGCAGAACAAGCTGTTTATTGATAAGTAACAAAGTGTTTTGTGAATGCATGTACCTTTTATTATTATTGTTATCATCATTTGAATATTCTTTACTTTTAAGCTGCCGCACCTGCATGACTATCTGCAGACAAAACTGTGAATCTTCACAGAAATCATAAGGTACTTATTTAAACGTTTATTAAACCGGCTTAGAAAATCGTTCCGATCTAAAAAGCATACAAAGACACTTTCTTTAACACTATCACATTATTTCCTAGCAGAATACTTTCAGTTCACGTGACAGTCAAACTACTACCTCGAGTCTGTTACATACCAATAAGGAACTATTGAATTGGTATGTATAATTGTCTCTTTCCGAAAAATTGCCTTAAATAATAGCAAGCCGAAGACGTCGAAAATGTAAGCCAAAATACATAATACCTAATAATAATTATGAGTATTAACCAATGCTGTACCTGTATAAAGCTAATAATTGAAAATTCAATTATCATTTTATTCTGGAAAGTGGCTACCAATATTGTCGAAAAGTGGCATCCTGTTTTTAAATAGGTGTACCGGATTTTCAGGGTTTATGATGTGCTAAATATACAGCACTACTTTCAAAGAATGAAAAGCTTCTACACACAGTAATATTTCACTGACTGTGCAATGATTCATCAATCACTACGTATAGCAATAGCAAACAGCCTCAGGAAGAAGTTTACTAGACCTTAGCAAGTTTATATACGAATATAAAATAAGACAGTTACAAATACTATAAGTAAATGTGCACTAGGATGCTCAATACAAACAGTAAGATTACTATTGTATTGTAGGTATCTGTACTAGAGTAACGTACGTATGACGCAGGTTTGCATTTGGGGAATTCTAACGGCAGCATTCATTCATAGTGGTAAGGTGTGTTAATGTGTATCATTGTTCGTGTAGTAATGCACTCTTTAATGTAAAACTATGATCCACATTAAGTGCTAAGTAACTATAATGTACAATAACTGAAACTTCACCATCATTTGGCTAAGCACAAACAGATAATTGAAATGGTATAAGTATCGCTACAGATAGAGTTACTAGCAAATAAAGTTTAAGGAAGCTAAATAATCAGAAAGAACGTAAGAGAGTGGTAGAAGATGAGCAGCGATGCAACCAAGTATGTGAGTCTATAGATAGTAAATTCCATATAAGTACAATCACGGCTCAAGCTATCTTATGGCTCTTAGTCGTTATTGAAGTAGATCCACACACTTGTATAGGTAAAAATGCGGATACCATTGTACGCTAAGTGCATGGCCCAATTTAGTTTACGCTCTGGAAATATGCGATAGTGGAGTGGCTAGCTTTTCTTCGTCTGTGGCTTGTCTGACCGGATGAGCATCTGTTGGTTTGTCTACTAATGTCTTAAAAGTAAAGATCGTAAACCAGACGCTCTCCCAATCAGTTTAACTCAAAAAGCAGGAAAACGAGAATTGTAAATGGGTACTCATGTTCTCTAATGTTACGTTGTTAAATAAAGAAGAAGAAGAGAGTAGATTTTTTCCTACCTATGCATGACTGTCACCTGAGGAAATGCCCATCAACTGGTAATTCTATTTTGTCTGCCTCGCACTTTTTCTTTTCGCGAAAAAGGCAATAAAGTCGAGAAAATAATAAAAGATGCGAATTTGAAGGACATGACAAAAAACTTGAATGCATACAATAAGACAATAGATAACTACACAAAACAGCAACGTTGAACAATTCACACTACAATATTTTTGCCCTGTTATTATACCTGACTCTCTTCTTCTCCAGTAAGAAACTACACAATATGATTTGGAAAGTATGTATAATAGCGGAATAAATACAATAGTAAATTCTATTAAGCATCTGAATACATTGATATCTTTAACAAATACTATTGACTGCTAATACATAGCCCTACCTGCGCACATAAGTACAATACAGATACTGACAAAGCACAATTTCCAACATGTTTTATTAGCCAGTAAATCCTGAGCTCAGGTAAGTTACACACAAGAATGAAAGAAAAGACATGAAAATAATTTTCCTTCCACCCAAATACTGTAGTCAATTTTTTTGTGGCAATTTCGGAGAGGTTCACACTGTTCATCTGTTATGTTGTAGACTTTTGTCCATACATCTCCTAAATTGCTTCCATTTGTTCCATCATAAACAAAACAGGTAGTGTTATGTTATGTGAGGCTTCGAAGGAAACACTTTTGCTTTGCAGGCTATGCAGGTCATGCTTTCCACAAATCTATATTTCTTGGTAAACTGATCATTATCATGACTGTTATTAGAGTACTTTGTACTTGTCCTACAATACACACTGAAAATCGTAAACATAAACTACATTTTATGTTCGATCATCTACATACTCACCGGAGCTTTCATGTATACTGACAAGCTATCATTACCCTGATCCTATTTTTTTTTAACCTAACCTGGCATTTTCTAAGTTGCCTGTCATGTCAGCCTGAGAAGGGGAAAATTAATTCACAAAAAATGCACTCTTTTCCGCAAAATAATTGGCTTGCGTCTCGTCAAACATATAAAACAATATCACATTTTCCTTTAAGTACCATCGCTTTTCCTACATGTAATTCATTTATGATTAGCTACTGTAATAATATCCTCGTAATGGTGCTTCTGAAGGTGGTTTCAAACGTAGCTCCAGTCAAATTATAGATTCTACATTAAGCACACCTTAATATTATGTTGTTACAATTATTGTATTACCATTCTTTGTCACTTTGTAAATAATGGTGAGCATACCTATTCATTGTATACCTCGACAGTATTACCTGAGCTGTATTTTTTCCAAAAATTGTAAAATTATAAATACTCAAACATTTTCCAGTTATGTACTTATGTCACAATTAAATAGCCAAAGAAATGTTATTCACTGCTCAAATTGCAAGGAATTTAACATTTTACTCATAGTTAGTGGTCATAAGTTGTCAAACCTTGAGTTTGAGTAGGATGCGTCATAGTCGTAAGTTAGGAAAAGTTATTTTGTCAGTATTCAGAAATCTTGAAAGAATGTCTCAAGAGTTTCCTACTCTGACGTATATGCATAAGTAGTTGGGAAGTTTATTGCCTAATGCCCTAAGAAAATCTTGATGTCTAATGAGAGCTTAGAAACTTTAATGGTGCACCTTGCTTAGAGATATTCTTGTGCCTGTTTATGAAAAAACAATTGAGCTTAAAGGCTTAGGACTACACAACTATTTTTTAAATAAAAACCTACACCATTTCTTGATTCTAGGGACAAAGATAATCTTGGCGTTGGCTATGCATGTAAATATTCTATATGAACAAGACGCAATGATAAAATTGCAAGAAATGGCATAATGTTCTGAGCCAAAAGGCTATATTTATACCATAGTAAGTCATTTGAAGGTAATTTACAGATTTTAGCACATGGTGATAGAAAAATCGGCTTTTAATATAAAATAATCTCTGCATTTCACTTTCTAGAAAACCCATTTAATTATTAGTGTTTCCATATTATGTGCACGTAAGGATTATATTCTAAAAAGATGATAATAAATGGTTTCAAATGAGCAACTATTATGTCCGCCCTTAATGAGAGTCAGTTGAAATAGTTAGTTTAACTTGACCTTTTCTGGCAAACCTATTTGTTATCACACAATTTATTTTGTCTATGACGAATATTAATTCAAGGCTCCAGATACATAGGTAACTACTGCGCTTTTTATTCTTTTGTTATGACCATAGGCCGCCGACCGCGTTCATTTATGCTCTTGTCTGCTGATTTGTTAATGTTTATGTTATGATCACGTCACAAATCGCAACTCTTTGGTACAGCATCATAGCTTGTACGTAGAATTTCGTCTATATTTGTTTACAATAGCATTTACAATTTACAAGAGACTGTGGATGTATATTGGTATAATTGTGGGAGTCAGTCAAAATATGTAGGACCACTCAATAAACTGTGAATCATGTAACCCGTCATGCACGTTCCTACTGATTATATTGCTCTTTTGACTATAGATATCACTATTATCTTAATATTATGGGCACTACGGTACATTTAAATATATACAGTGAAAACCTGCCCAAAAGTCTGAAAAACTATGTCACAGTCAAAACCGTGAGTACAGTTATGGAATATTGAAATTGAGTAGGAGCGTATACACAAGGCTGTACCTACACATTCCAATAAACGTTTCTTATGCTTACCTTACAGGACCAAATCAAGACGTAATATAAACATCATTTATACTTTGGCAATAATGCACATAATATAATGGCATACCTGCAACGAAAAGCGATTGCACTTTGACGAACGGAACCAACGGTTTGGAAAAACCTATTTATTTCGTTGCTGTAATCCTGTTCTTATAAAGAACAAAATTGCTAATGGTAGTAATTTTGCTAAAGATGAAAAAATGTATTAATGGACAAGGAATCCTGTTTGAGAAACTAATCTGAGCTCTGTTCATCTCATATATAGTAAATCACAACTTGCCAATTTTTATACTCTAGGCTGTTAAGACGCTAAAGATTACAGCAACATACGTTGATAAACTTAATCGAATACCATGCCATGTACATAGTATTTACATGAGGTAATCCCATTTATGTAGTTGGCCTAACTGCCTATAGGTATTCCTTTTAGCTGGATTCTTCCGAGTATTATCGAATCGACGAAACTGAAAACAATTCTGTCGCATGACATAGACTACTAATTTACTACGCAATACTATATTTGTCCCTTAATTTGTGACGTGAATTAATGAGTATTAATTACAAAACAAATGACCACTTTTTTGGCTTCAGCATTTTATTCGAAACAGGACGCTACCAAAACTGGAATTTAATTTAATGATGGCTCCGATGCCCTAGAGCAGGATGAAGTTTCACCCCGAGTCCCTGAGTCAGCATTTTCTTAATCTGATGGGAATAGGACAAGATACATTTGAGAAGCTGAAATATGATGGAAAGGATATATGTAAACACTACTTGGAGGGCAAAGAATGATAAACTACACAAAACATATTACCTATATGTCTAGTAGGTATGTCTATAAGCAAGTAGTAACGAACGATATTTGATGTGCCTACAATTTATAATAATATTAGCTCATACAGTATGCAACTCATGAGCTTTTCAACTGTGAGATGCATTACTAAGCACGAATTAAATTCTACAGCTTTTACACTTGAAAATAAATAAATATTGCTGCATAGTATCTACATGCGTAGGTACCAAATGTACAAAATATCATAGATATTCAATCACCAACTACTTGGACAGCGTATTCAGCAAACTCACTTATCTGACCTATGTATTCAATAATAATAGTAGACAATAATTTTATGTCAATTATAATGAAGAAAAGGATTTTAATTCCATAAATAGATTAAGACTATTTTATGATGAGCCAGGTTATTCAAGCTTCATTTTTTGTACTATTGAAAATCATTTGTCATTAAATATTAATAAAACTATTTTCCTTCCAATTTTTTATCACAGTTATGTGTGACCAGTTGAAGCAGATTTCAAAATACGATTTTTACAAATGAAGGTCTTATGCGTATAGTGTACTGAACCACATAAACAACCTTAAGTAATTCCAGAGCAAATTTAATGCAAATTAACTTACCGTGAGTAAGTACCCATTTTAATATTTCA
>JABASI010002254.1:0-20433 GCA_019776505.1 Tomocerus nigrus
ATCTAATTGCAATAAAATGTGATTTCAGATGTGGACATGTACAAGGTCTGCATGAATGGGGAATGAAAAAAGGGTCTGAATCGAAAGAACGAACTTGTCCTATTTGTATGACTAGTGGGCCTTATGTAGCCTTGTCAATGTCTTATGAACCTGCTACTTACTGTGACAATGGACCCCTTTCACATGCATTTTTCCCATGTGGACATATGGTTTCTGAAAGAACTGCAATGTAAGTACCTACATTAATTCTCAAAAATGATTACCTTTGTGTATTCTTCTGAGTTTTTGATTGTAATAATATATTTCGAATTAAATTATGTATTCCTATATGAGATCTTTTTAAATAAAATTTGGGCTTATTTTGTGTTAAGGTACTGGGCAAATATGCCAATTCCACATGGAACCAAAGGACTTCAAGCTGAGTGCCCGTTTTGTGCCACACCGTTGGAAGGAGCAATAGGCTACGTCCGACTAATATTCCAAGATAATGTTGACTGATTTTCTGCGGTTATAGCTAACTATTTCTTAAAGCTAAACTATTCCTAAATTTTGATGGCCTGGTACACACTATTATTATAACAAATAATATATTGTACCTATACAAAACAATGAATAAGCGAAGTCTTAAGAAACGGCAAAGCAAATTGTTTGTTTTTTTGCTTTTACCTAATTCCTTTTAAGTGTAAAGTATAGTAGTGTAGCTACTTACTTCATTGAAATTAGTTTTAGTTTGTATGTAGACGCAAAGTATGTATACCTACGTATTTCTATATAGGTACGTAAAATACGTATCGTTAATCGGTAGGTTAATTCTTACGTTACTAGTTAGACTGGACCCCAGCAATTTATTGTATTGTCTTTTAGTTTTCAACAATGTTTGTATTGTACCCACTGTGCTTTCTCTAGAGAAAGATTCTATAAATGGATACATACAGAATATAACAATTAAGCAGCATACCTTACTTATTAGCTATCTAGGTTTTTAATTATGGACTCTATGTAAGACTACTAAAATATAAGTTACTTAAAAAGGAAGCTGGAGAACGTTTTGTATTTAAAATTGGTTGTACATGAATAGCCAAGCTCTTAAATGTTGTGTTACTGTTTGCAATTAAAAATGTTAGGGATATCTTAGTAATTTACTTTTACAGTTTATGTAGTAAAGTAAAATATAAATACTTAGAAATTGCATTCAAAGTTAAATGAGGTTGTATTACATCCTAAAAGAGTATAAAGCCACAATTACGTAGTCTAAATTCGATGTCTGTATTCTATTTGATACCTAACTATAATCACGTACGATTACAAATTATTAGATACGGCATTTTTTACGATTAGTTGACTTGGCACGCTAGACTAGATTCAGATTTTCATATGAATCAATATTTGTGCACTTTTTTCTTAGCATAAAATATAAACTTAATTTATGCTATTTTAGACATTTAACATTTTTGTTTGTCAATATGAATTTATAAGTATGGTTTTTAATACAAATGAGTCGAATTACATTCCTTGGGGATATAATAGTAGTGAAGAAACGAGTATATACAAAACAAGAGTTTATTGTCAATTAGTCATAAGATCTATAGCCATTTATATGAAAATGGTCTAATATTATAAACTGACATTATCTACTAAACTCTATTGCTATTGTTTTTACTCGCTGACTGAAAACGAACCATTAAATAATTTGTAACACAGTTACATCACATCCCATTACACCTCACCATAATTAATTTACAACACAAAATACAGAGCAATTATCTTAAAGATATGTTTACATGATTGTGTGTAAAAGTGTAGATCCATCAAATCTTTACATGTTATTGTTAATGAGAGTTGTTGCATTTAAAAGAGTAGATTAAGTAATTAAATATATAATGTGTGGTAAGGGCAAAATAGTTTTTACAGGTACATACATCACTTCGATACCCATTTACATTATATAATAGTACAAAATGTATCCTGTCCTAAATAATGTAGCGATTAATAATAGCCGTACTAATTATTCGAGGTCAATTAGCACGGTATTCATAATTACTAGCAGACACTTTTATGCTTTCGCTGTCAAAGCTGATGGATATCATAGAAATGACTTCGGGGTTTGTACTTATCTTATGATGATGGTGTGTGAATGACGAAAAAGGAGTAAACATACTTTATTCAATTGTTCTGTATTGTGCTTCACTAACTAGCTGTAGTTTTTAATGTATGCATTTCATTGTATTTCGTTTCTAATTAGTAAGAATTTAAAAAATAATACGTGCATTCTTTTGCCTATTTACACGATTTTAGTATATGTAATTGTAATGACGAGAAGTGCCATCAATTCACGTTTGACTTCGTAATTTTTATCTATTGCTATCTATTGTCTGAACCTGAACCAACGTCTTTTTAGATAAATCTTCTACATGTACATGTAGAGCTGTTTTGGGGAAATTATCAGAAATGATAAAAATGTGATCTATGTACGTATTTGTAAAGGTATAGAATTAAAAAAATAATGTTATCAAAAAAGAAGGGCCTTTAGTATAAAATAAAGGGCAATAAAAATGAAAAATTCTATAAATTTATCGTTACATGGTAAAAACTGTTCTATTTAGGTTGAAAACAATTTTCTCTGCCTAAAGTTAACATTTGAGCATTTTGAAGAGTGCAGGAAGAGGACATAGTACACTCAATACTACCATTATCGTTATGGATTACATTACATACTATGACAAATGGAATTTGCCATTATTTTATGCTCCGCATTTGTCATTTAAAAGATATGGGTTCTTATACTGTTAGATATGTAGAATCAGAATCTTTAGATTACTTGTGTGCAAATGTTTAATTGAAAATTCCTGGCTTCAGGGAAAATGTATGTCTTCAGTTGGACGTAAATAGATAGTGCAATGATAGTTAAGAATCTACCAATTATCTAAAGTATTTATGATGATGGCGCAGCTCGCAAAAAAACGAGAATGAATAAACTTCATGAATAAAAACGTTATGAGTAATCTGTTTGTCATTATTTTGCATATATTTTTGTCATAAACTCAAAACTGATAACAAAAACATCAAATCACTTTCGAATTATGGAGATCATAACCACGGTCCACGGTTAAAACGGCAATTCTAATGTAAACGAGTTTTATCGATTTCGACACTTAAATTGCTTTGACCAGGAAATAGAACTTGCCGCACATTGAGATTAATTCTACATTTTGATACATAATCTGAATGAAACTTTGACCACCTTGGTAATACATTACTCACTAAAGGGTTGCAAGAAGGTATATAAGAGCTTTGGTCACATTTTAAACAACATTTCAATACTGAAGATGTAGTATCTAATTTTTGTCTCTTAAAAGATGGGTCATCATGGTCAGTTCCTTCTTCATGGATTTTATAAGTTGAATATGTATTCAGCCACGGCTGGTTTTTAGTCGCCAGTACACATGGTACCCCATGATATGAAAATCGGCTTTCGTCAGTCATAATTACAATATCACCACTGCGGAGAAAAACTGGCACTGGTTTAACATCCTTTGTTCGCCCACCAATTAAAAATACTGCGGTTTGGCCAAAACTATATGTAAAGAATATGCTAGTATCACATTTGATATCTAAAACTACTTTAATGCCTTACATTCAACTGTCTGCATTATTTACACCATTTTTAAAGATAAAATCAACGGACATTACAATTACTTACCTCAATGAAAAAAGGGGTGCCTTCTGATTAACTTCGGAGCGATCTACATGGCCAGAGAGAGTAGAATCTAAATGATAATAGTTTACGATGGCTGCTTCAGCATTAAAATCTTCGAAGCCCAGGGCACGTGTAATATATTTGGTGAGTAATCCCAAATCAGGTGGAAATTCACACTTGTAATTGTCCGAATATACCTAATATTATACAACAAATGTTTATGAATAATAGCAATATTGGTTCAACTATGTAAAGGAATCATACATTCAAATGTTAATGATCAATAATTCGATGTGATTACTTTAGTATCCCAATCGTGATGATAGCCAAAGGTTACCCACCGGAGTTTTTTATAGAATTCTTCTTCGTCCTTTTTGATTGCGAAAGAATCCCTTTTCTTTTCAGCACTTACTCGGCACAAATTTTCAATATTCGTTACATAAGGTTTTTCGTGATAGTCAGAAAGACTTCTTGTAATCCAATACCGTTGTCCTTCACTTGTAAAGGGATTCTTAATGAATATCAAACCTATAAACAATACAATACCTTATACATATTTACATATTATAATATATCCATATTCATTATTTATGATCACTAAACTAATGATCATAGAGTTCACATTTCCATTTTCCCTTTCACCTGTCTTTAGTTTTTACTCTCGCATGCAGAAAATCGAAAGTACAGGTGAAATATCATTGAAAGATGAAAGTCTTTTGTAGGGCTGAGAGAAAGCTGAGAAAGTTAAGAGAAAGTTCAGAGAAAGCAAAGCAGTTCCTGACAAGACCTTTAAATAACTAGTTTTCTGATTGCACAGTTGACTGCAATTTGTATGTATTGCGCTCTTATTTAACTCGGAAGTTCAGCATCTCTTGAACTTCATGTACAATGAATGAACATTATTATTTATTTATTATTTATTATTAGTAATTCACAGTTTCCTTCTTTTTTTGAAGGTTATTACACTGTTAAATAACAAACGCTAAATTAGAACAAGATAAAAATATTATTATTATATTTATTAGTATTATTTCCTTTTCTTTTACCTTGGGGGAATGTAAATTGGTATACTTTCCAAGAACTGATGGGTGTTAAACCGAAAAAGGTAGAGCCACATTGGCAACAGGATTCCGCAGAAAACGAATCTAAAATTTTTCTTTCCTTAAAAACGCCTGACTTATTTATATCTTCCTCAATATCGACTACATCAATGGAACAGCTGCCCACAGATCCTCTATTATCCGTAAGCCCTTTTTTCTTCCACGATCGATACGTTTTGAAGCTTTCCTTGAATAAATCGTTATCCCCACTTGGATTTTGGCACAAGTCTTTTGAGTCTGATTCTTTCTCGCAATGATCCGGAAAATCCATTTCTTCTCTGACCTGTTACTAAGATTTCATCACTGATCTGCCCACTGATTCCCCCCGAATGATCCCCTATACAGAAGAATAATATTACACTATTTGGGCAACTTGGAATCGTTACCGCTCTTTTGGGTTCATCAAGGATTGCTCCCGAAGTACTAGTCCGTGTTTTGAGCGCTAAATTGAATTTCGATTTGTTGATAATCGTAATTTACTGTTTCGTGCTTGCAAATTATTCAAGACTTTTTTGAAGTTTTTGTTTGTTCGTGATATATTTTTATAAATATTAGTATTTCATTGTACAATATACATGAACTGCAAGTGTGAGTGAATTTAAATATTTGTTCTTGCCATTTTTGAAATTGCTGTGGATAAGTCTTTCAAAAACTGAACACTGACTGGTTGTGGTAAGTCCAAAATTCTATATCATAATAGGTATACCTATAAACAAATTATGTTCTAATTTAGTTTTGTTCTTCACTCATCCTTACGTTTCTAGTCTAACTAAACCCTTTACGTTCCAGTCGATTTCCTCTTCCGTCAAAGTTCAGTCAGTGGCTACATCCAATTAGTCTAGAGCCTCTACACGTATATCGCGTATCGTGATATACGTGTAATAGCAGATGTAATAGCAGCCAGCTGTCTCAAGTCTCAACACTCACTCAAGTGAAGTATAATCCATAACACATTTATAAGCACAAGTCATCAAGTCACCAAGTACAGGTCTTGATCAGTGTCAACAGTCAACAACAAGGCCCTGTATAGATTGTCAATTGTAGACCTCTGTGTAGACGATGGAAGAAGAATACGACACAACAGTGCATCGTCTAGAAGGCACATCTGGGAAGGAAGTAGGAGGATTAGTAATCAAAAAGAAATCCCAAGTTGAGCATGAATTTAAAAAGCCGGAGCTTCCTAAGCGTTCTCTCCTCGGATTAGATCGATTAGCCGGTACGTTTCATGTACTCTTAAACATTTCGAAATAAGAATAACGTTGAAATGCCATTAATTATTTTGTAAATGATTACCTATAACAATTTGATTTAAACACTTTTTTATACAGAATTGAAACGCAGAGAAAAAGAGGAACAGTTGATCCTGGAGTCTAAGAAAGCACAACTTACGCCATTAAGAAATAATGATCCCGAAGGCAACTTTCCGAAAAGATCTGTGTCTGAGGACAAAAAGAGGCATTACAGAGATCAAGGAGAAGACACCCCTTCGTATGGCGGAGGTGTTAATTCCGCTGCCAGATCTGCTATTGAAGATCGTCACCACAAATCACGACGAGTAGATTACAGCTCACAACAAGACAAAGATAGAGACCGCAGAAGGGATTACGATAGACATAGGTCTCATAGGGATAGAGATAGGAATTACGATCGTGACCAAAATCGGGATAGGAATCGTGACAGAGACAGAAATCGTCCTAGAAGAGATTATGACAGAAATTACGACGCAGATAAAAATAGGGAACCTCCAGAACCTCGCTCAGATCGTTCAGGTCGAAGTTCACGTGATCGTGATTCCGGAAGAAATAGTACGCCATCTTCCAGAAGAGGGGATGATAGCGTTCGGTTTAGAGATGAACCATTAACTCCAGCATTTAGTATTGCAAATACTCCTAGTCGGACTGCATGGGACGACGACGATACTGGCTACTACAGCAAAAAATCTTCGCAATGGGATTATCCAACGCCCAGTAGCCAAGACTTATCAGGTGTAAAACGGGAAGATGAAACTCCGTTACCGACACCAGCCCATAAGTTTAACCCTTGGGTAAAGCAACCTGGAAGTTCAAACTTTATGGAAACTCCTGGATATGTCTCTAATAAATCTGGAAACAAAGATGACGAAGAAGTAAAAATTGACCGAGACGAGTGGGAAGATGAACAGAAACGGTTGGATAGGGAATGGTACTCTATGGATGAAGGCTATGACGATGTGCATAATCCATTTGCTGGAATATCGGACGATTACACTAAAAAGAAGGAAGAACAATTGGCACAAAAAAAGAATCAAAGAATGTCTGCTCAGCAAAGGCAAATTCATAGAGACAATGAGCTTTGGGAAAAAAATCGGCTCTTAACCAGTGGTGTCGTTATGAGTGTTGATCATAATGAAGATTATGACGAAGAAAGTGAAGCAAGAGTACACCTGTTAGTTCACAACATAGTTCCTCCATTTCTTGACGGGCGAATAGTTTTCACCAAACAGTTTGAACCTGTTGTTCCTGTCAGGGTATGTTTTTCGACATGACTTTAATTTTATTTTTAAATCTAAACATTAAAAAATCCATTACTTAGTGGGAACTGTTTCAAAAATATCATTTAACAATTTTTCTCAACAGGACCCCACTTCCGATATGGCCTTGATAGCAAGAAAAGGCTCAATGACTGTAAGAACTTATAGGGAGCAAAAAGAAAAGAAAAAGGCTCAGAAGAAACACTGGGAACTTGCGGGGACAAAAATTGGCGATATTCTCGGAGTAAAGAAGGAGGAGGAAAAGGTAAAGTGTAGTAATTTCATAATTTAACAGTTTCAGAAATAATCCTAAATCTAATCTTATATGATATTGTAGTATAACCATTCATTTCCTATTAGATCATAAAAATCCTCATAGTTATGAACATTCAGGAAACTCAAAAAGATTTGTCCTTCTCCGTAAAATATGTAAATTGTTTCTCTCAACTTTTCTTTTCCTATATGCACAGGATGAAAATGTCGATGAGGATGGTGATACAGATTACAAAAAAGGGCAACAGTTTGCAGAGCACATGAAGGACGCAGGGGAAGCCAGTAGTGACTTTGCCAAAAAGAAATCCATTCTGCAACAACGACAGTATCTTCCAGTGTTTGCTGTCCGCCAGGAAGTAAGTCGCTGCTTTAGTCTATTTTGCATATTTTATTTTTGCCAGTTTTAATTTTTTAGATATGAATGCTGCACATTATTACACACGAATCCATACCTAAGTAGTTATGTCCATATCTTATGACACTATTTGCTGTTTTGCTATTTTAATGTTAAAGTTCGTCCAATAACTCTAAATCAGCTACGTAAATAACATTGCCAGTGTGTTATCTTAGCATGAGACAACTAGACAACTCAAAAAGTTGAGACTCAAACTCAAAAAAGCGAGAGGAAAAATATGATCGAATTCGAATAATACTTCACTTAGAAATATCAATAAAGCAAGTTGCCTCTTATCAAATTGGTCTTTAAATAATGGCATTAAGATGTATACAATACGTAGGTGTCCATGTTAATACTATTATGAAACTACATAGTATGAACGTCTGAGTAGTTTTAAAACATCGCTAGTTCGCACATTCGGTGAAGCTGTCCTAAGTTCATTGATTGATTATTGTAATTACTTTCGTAAAATCAGTGTCCATAGTTAATCAGTTAACTCAGTTTTGAAATTCGTAATAATAAGCGTTTACGTGTGCCTTCGTTGTGTTATGGCATGCACATGCAGAATGTTAAACGTAGTAGTTAGGCAATTGTAGTTTGAATTGAAATGTGCAAACATTAATATTTTAATGATTTTTACAGCTTCTTAATGTGATTCGCGACAACAGTGTTGTGATCATAGTTGGAGAAACGGGTTCCGGAAAAACAACTCAACTGACTCAGTATCTTCATGAAGAAGGTAATTGTATATATTTTGAGAAACATTATAAATGTGACCTATATTTTTCTTGTAAGCATCGATTGACTATACTCTTTCTTACCCTGAAATATTGACAATCAATTTTCTCTTTAGTAATTTGAATTTGAATGAGAGCATTTCAGATTCCAGTGTAAATTGGAACAGTTAGTTAAATTAAACTGCTGTTATTGCAGAAGTCTTTCTGGGAATATGAAAGTGGTTCATTAATTCATACAGATATGCAGAATGGCATATGAATTTCATTATTTTGAATTGAGTCTTTACAAAGCTTTGTCTGCTTAACTCCCGTGAACTTATGTCTAAAGTACTAAAGTCTAAGATATTCAAATGAACGATGAACTATTATGCCGTCATACTATAGAATTATTTGAAGCTGTATCTATATATGTATTAATTATTATTCCAGTAGGTACTTGTATTCTCAAAAGAGAAAGAAAACAACCAGAGTGTATAAATAATATATTGATCACACCAATGTAATGTATTACATAACCTAATTTGTTTTTGTTTGTGATCTTTAAGGTTATTCTAAGCGTGGGATGATTGGTTGTACACAGCCCAGACGTGTGGCTGCTATGTCTGTCGCCAAGCGGGTTTCTGATGAAATGACAACAGAGCTGGGACAAGAAGTTGGTTATGCTATACGATTCGAGGACTGCACGTGTGAGGTAGATGATATGTACTATTATTGTGGAGCAGTAAATGCAATTCTAAAAATAATTTTATATGTCCGTATCTCTTTTCATATCCATGTCATATGGTTGATTTCTTACATAAAGTACATTGTTTTCACAAATATTCAATGAATTATTATAGCTCTATTATCTTTTGTCGTTATCTTAATGGAATGGAAGGTTAAAGTTCAAAAGGTCATATCTTGCTTCCTACAAGCTGGGCTGTTACACTTTTTTGTATACTATACTACTATTTTTGATGCTTGACAATAATTAATATGGTCTGACTGTAGAATTTGTAGGTATGTATATTTGAATTAGAGACACACCTACCAAATATCACTACTCAGATGATGCAAGACGATGGTATAAAAAAAATTATGGTGCCAGCCAAGTTAATGGCTTTGGATATCTAAGTGATTTTTAATTTCCTGTAACCTCCTTTTTAGATTTCCTCATGTTTTTCACTTTCTAGCTAATTATTTTCCTTAGTTTAAGACATTTGATTGAGTAATTGTAATAAATATGTGATTTGTGACGTAATTGCAGAAAACGATCATCAAGTATATGACTGACGGTATTCTACTGAGAGAGTCGTTACGAGAACCAGATTTGGATAACTACAGTGCTGTAATTATGGACGAAGCTCATGAGAGATCTCTAAATACTGATGTCCTTTTTGGCCTTTTACGAGAGGTCAGTCAATACTTTTCAGTTCTTTTCCGCTTCTTGTACTTATTTCATAAAGAGAAGAGTCAATACTAGTCAATAGTACTTAAGAGATGTTATTAATAGAGATCAAAAGATCGCGACAAAATAAATCATAAAGTAGGGACTTGTAGCAATGAGTGCGTGGGTGCGGCCCGTCATATATTTAATGGATTCAATGCAGGACTACTACATGTGCAAATATAAAATATAGATTCCGTTGAAAATCGCGAGGATTTGCAAAAATACAAACGTGTATGAAATAGATGCATCCTTTATGTAACATGAGCCAACGTCATAGATGTTATTCTAGTTCATACTTATTTGATGGATATTATTAACAGGACGTTTTGACAGTTTTGCTTCTGCTCCGTTCTGTAGCCGTAGCCTTCGCTATTCTTTATGTCATTCCGTTTGAAGTTGTAACTGGTAGCTCCTTGACTGTAATTTCCGTTGTGAGCATTAAGTTTCCCATTAAATCGCGTGGGTCCATAGTCCATAGAGCCAACCCCTGCCATTGGTTTAATTAAAATGAAGTCATTTACATTGTGATTCTGAATGGCATCACAAAGGGCAAAGGTTTTGTATGACGGTGTTTTTGCTTCCTTGATTGGAAGTTGAAAATACTAACGAGGAGCGAGTGTTGCTCTCAAATTCAATAGTTTTTTATGCGTAGGTAATGTAGGTATATAAATATTATATAACAATTGATGCAGTTTTCATATTGTGCCATTGTCTTCATTCATGTATTGTGCTCTAGTATTTCTTTGTTTGAGACAAATACAAAGGTGAATGAAACAAGAAACTCATATTATATGTACGAGACGATGACTCGATGACTGCTTGACAGTAATGGTAGCTATGTGGCTATATACTACATTATTATATTATTTTCATCATGTAATTGGTATTTTACGATGCATTTCTCGTTAAAGATGCCAAGAACACGAAATACGAATGTTGTGTTTTTATTTCGATAGGGATTGGCTGACTTGCCAATTCCCACAGTTTATTTTCTTTGTAGACAACTGCATAATATTATCCAGTACGTACTTTCATGGTTCGAACAGAGGTTAGGTTACAAAGATAGACATTTTCATTTCCGTTGAATAATGTACTATACTATAGAGTATCCTAAATAGTTTAGTAATGTTGGTCCAGTGGTCAAAGTTCAAAGTTTTAAAGTTATAATCATTTATTGGTTAAGTACGTACAGCACGACTCGTTAGACAAAGAGACTGTTGAACATTATAGTCTCGTCATGTTAGCATGACAGAATAGATGCAGTTTACTGCAATTAAAATTTCCATAAAATTTAGCATATAATATTTAAACAGTAAACATAGATTCCGATAGTGTTTTGTCTAGTTATGTATTCTCTATAGTTGGCAACCATTTTGTTGTATTGGATGTACTTGTACATTGTTAACAATGAAATGCTATTAAACATTACTGTATAAATATATATATAGGTACATATTTTTACCCTTCTGTAAAACAGGCTCACTCACATATGGAGGCCACCTCTCCTCTGCATTGTAATCCCCAACCTCTTTTATCATAGCTTTTTACGTTTAGAAAAACTTTATATTGTATAAGTATTAATGTAAGTAACATATAACTTTATAATGGAATGTTGAATACGATTCGACGATCTTATAGTAAGCAGCAGCACAGTAATGTAGTCCTGTGTATTACCCACATCAGATCTCTTCTTTCAGTTAAATAGAAGTAAAAAAGTCACTGGTACTGGTTTTCGGGTTTGTTAACTTCTGTTGATTGATCTACTTCTAAATACAGACAGACAAGTAAAAATACTAGCTACATAATTGATATTTATATGCTACCAGTAATTATTTATAGCATTATTATTAGATTTAATTTAGGTTTTGAAAAGATACTTTTCTGGTCAAATGAATTGATTGTATCTAAACATGACGTTACATCTCTTTGACGTACGTCATCTTTCTCTCACTGTGTTAGTTAGTTACCTCATTACAACAAATATTTACTGTTTGAGGCAACATTAGGATTAGAAATTATAGCTTGGAAACAAAGTGTGCTTTATCTTAACTACACAGGACTTCACAGATTCTTCTTATTTAACATCTAGATTAGATTATGCATAGGCAGGCGATGATAAAGTAAACCCTAATCAATATTTCGGTTAGTGGCTTGGGTTGCTGCTACAACTGGAAGCACTTGAATTGCTAGCGTTGTCGTCGCCGTAGTTCATTTCTTCAGAAGACCAACGGATGAAGTCGGCACATGTTTGCCACTTGAGTTGTGTGGACAAATGGGCCTAGAATACACAAAAGAAAACAATTGTAACGTGCATCGTTCTTTTTCACGAGGGAGGGGATAGTTACACATGTAAAGAAACTAAGACTGTTTTACTATTATAAATTCTCAGCTACAGTCACTACTCATCTGCATATGTGCTGGTGCTAATGTACACACACACACATATGTGCTGGTGCTAATGTACACACACACATATATATAATATAGGTATGTACATACGTGGAACTAAACAGCAAACAATGTTATATTCGCATAGTCAAGTCACAAGTCTGTACTCTAATATTATAGCGTATAGTAAAATTAGTAAAACGCTATTTTAGATACATGGTAAATGTTTATATCGACTCATCGACGATTACCCGATGACACATGCTCGTGCAGTGATACATCCAGTTCCAGTTTTACAGTCAGAGAATAATAAGCGCATAGTATACGTTGAAAGAATACAAAAGGTTATTTCACTTGTTCATAGTTTCATATTATGTAAATAATACGTATACGACCAAATGATATTACTGCCTAGTGCCTGCCTGTCTTGCCTATCCACAAATGCATTGACATTTTCAAAATATAACATCATACAAAAACTGTCCATATTCCATATCATCATAAGCCATATAAATAGCCCTTCTGCTTTGCGTTGATGTAAGACTGGAGTCTTTTAAATGCGAAAACTAAGATGCCTAAAGAACGACATTTATATAATATTTTCCAATGTAAATTTGAGTTGGGAATTTTGTTGCAAATATTGAAGAATTACATGACTGTAAAATGAAAATGAGAATTGATGCAAAGAATTGTATTGACTGTCATGGCTGTGGCATCACATCAAGCGCACATTGCACTGCAGTAGCATTTGAAAAGAGTTCAGAGTTGAAGAGTTAATGCCTAGACGTTGTAGCAAGATAACATAATGTGGAAGAAAAGCTACATATATTCACTTCGTTCAGCCTTTACTGCTGAATGAAGATTTTATTCTATTCGTATTCTTTGTTTATAGGTAAGGTTGCCTACTACTAACTACCTACCAATCTAACTTCTATCTAAAGTAGGTAGATATTTTACACGATGGAAGGAAAATCATTGCCTTCAACATTAACACATAACTCTCTGCAAAATATACGAATGCATTAATGTAGCAAGATAACATAATGTGGAAGAAAAGCTACATATATTCACTTCGTTCAGCCTTTACTGCTGAATGAAGATTCTATTCTATTCGTATTCTTTGTTTATAGGTAAGGTAGCCTACTACTAACTACCTACCAATCTAACTTCTAAAGTAGGTAGATATTTTACACGATGGAAGGAAAATCATTGCCTTCAACATTAACACATAACTCTCTGCAAAATATACGAATGCATTATGCACCAAGGGAAATTCGTTAGTGTAAATGCGAAACTCTTGCATTAAACTAATGCTTGCTTGTAAAATACAAAGTTTGTGGTTGTATGCAGTTGTACCTGACTGAAATCTAAAATGGACAAGTAGTAATATAATGCAGTGATAGCTGTTTTAAGTACCTCTCCTCGTCTCTATCTCTGTCTCTACCCACGAACACACATATAATATTATATACATAGTTGCATTGACGGTAATAAAAGCGTAAAAGGTTGGTGTATTATTGAAGGTACTTAGGTAGTAGCATCATAATAATATAAGAAATAGATACATTACTATAAGTAAGAGAGTATGACTATGTGCATTGCCCTAATACTGATATAATATTATAAAGAAATAGTTGCAAAAGGGGATGATGATTACGTACGGTGAAAGCGTTGTGGAGAACGTCAGCCTTGGGGATGGTGCGGGATTTGCCATAGAGGCAGGAGCCGTTGGTTGTATTGTTAATACGAACTCGGCAGTCAGGGTGCCAGAATTCCTCCAACGTGTACTGACCGACTTGTCCTCGATTTTGTGAAGAATGAATTAGATGGTATACCATAATTTCATCAGGCATGGGTTTAGCTGAAAGAAAAAAAAAACACTTTAGTGACATTTTGTCGATGTTATTGATTGCACTTGAATCTGTATGAGGAAAGGGAGACAAGGGCAAGTTTTTGAGTATTTTTAACTATATATATGAATGATTGTATTTGTAATATTATTGCATAACATATATTACATAAAGTCGATAATAAGTGGTAGTAAAGGAGTCTAGCCAAGCCCGACGAGCTGTCTGTATCTCTTTCTACTTTTTCTCAAGATGAACTACTACCTTAAAGTTAAGTATGTATCTATATACTTGAAATAGAAACAAGGGAGACTGTAAATAATGAAGAATTGCTGTATAGGATTTATAGAAAACGTAGTGTCTAGTCCATGAGAAATGAACAAAATATATGCCAGGCCAGACGCCTTTTTAACTGAGCCTAAGAAAAGGTGCAGTTTGGTGTTTCTATCTATTCTGTTTGGGCTGAGCGAGACAAGGTAAATATTACGTAGGACGTAGATTAAAAGCCTAAGATTTTGGATACACAGAAAAGAAGAAAATGATGATTTTTTGGATAAAGATTGTTGTTGAGTTTACGTCATATATATAAGCCTACCTGTGTACCTTAGTTGCTTTGGCCTGCTTGCATCTAGAAATTCGTTTCGGTAGAAAATTGTGAAACTGAAGGAGAGGGTGAGTCAAATGGAACCTTACTCCTCTGAAGCAGCGTCTTTCTTAGAAAGAGTGCATGCATGTATCGCTTCATCATTTTTTGATGATAGAATGCCTAGTTAGTGGATAAGTTTGACTTTGGTTAGTGTAAATGACTAAGTGCTTGTCTTAGGTAATGGTGAAGTGGTAGTATAGTAGTAGTAAGTAGATATCTTTCTAGTTTCTGGTTGTAGCAGTCATTATTTGGAACACTAACAGAAAGTAGTACAGTATTGAACGAAATAAGGATTTCGTCGTAGGGAGGTAATTTAAAATACAGTTTTGCGAAACCAAATAATAGGCTCTGTTGAGGTAAGTATAGAGTGGATATAAGCAAGTAGTATGTATATAGAAGTTAGCACATAGAACAATATAAACACAAAGTATTGAGTTGCTTGAAAGTTGGAGTATCTACGAAGGTTTTATGTAGCAATATACACAAATGGTAAGTGTAAATATCAGTACTTGACTATATAATAAGTAGAACAGATGTAATGAATGGGCTATGTGATAGAATATAAATGCTGCCTATACATGTCTGCTTACTATCTATCTATCTACCTGTTAGAGACGTATGCAAATGTTATTTATGTTATTCTAAACGGTAATATACGTTTAAGCGCCATTAGTTAGTATTAGCACCTACTATTTACAAGAGCAGGCAGAGCTACACTGCATCGTACAACCATATAATAATATTATGATTATAGTAAGTAGAAACGTTAACTTTGGTACCCTGCCCTGCCTGACGTGTCATATCTTTGTTTGTTTAAGACAACTTCTATATAGAAGAACTAGGTTGTAGTACTGTGTGAGTTTGTGACTGCTTTCTGTACAATGTCAGTTCAGTAGGGCTGTTAATTTAGAAATCCATACATTATTGCATGGATGAATTCTTTTTAGGAATATTCCGATGTCCTCTACCACGCTATTAAATATTATGCTCCCGGCAATGGCACGTAAATACAGTTAATTGTTTATTTACCTGTTATCTCTCTGGTTCGTTTTTCGGAGAACATAATATGTAAATATTATTAGCTAGGTAATCAGTTTCTTTCTAGTTATACAATTTGAATTGCCGATTTTGTCGTCCTATATAAGTTAGGTATAGTCTTTATCAATTATAAATATCAGTCATAGCATACCAGGTAATCTTGCCTTATTTACTCATGAACTGAATACAAATGTTTGGTAATTACATTATATTTTATTCTAGGTTCTTTGGTATATACTGTCAGCTAGGAGGCTATAATATTATTATGTTTTAAATCTTTAAGATTTCCTTACAATGCAGAATACAGTATAGAGGCCAGAGTGGCAAGGTGATAATGAACGTAAGAGATAGGGCAAATATTTTAAGCAACGAAAATTCTTGGAATTTTGATATAGAATTAATTAGCATTTAAACGTTAGGCGCCTTTCCAAAGCGTAACTGTATGAGAGTAGTGGGCCAACGTTTTCTACAATATCTCAATAAGTAAGTAGTCTACAATGGAAATAGCAATGGTAATTTCCATCCATTCCTTCCGCCCGACTCCATGCATGCATATATAAATAGTTCTAGGAGATATTTATTTGTCTGGATAGGCATTTCCGTTAAATAGAGTGAGTCATAGAATCGGAGACGTCGGAATGACGAAAACCGATTTCCGTATTATGGACGAAATTAAACATGATAAAGGACTTAAAGGAGAAGAATGTAAAATCATGCTGAATTGAATATCTTTAGATTCAAAATATCCGTACAACAGAAATAGAACTTTACCTTGTATTTTACATGTGAGATGATTTACGGTTTGGTTAGTGTATACCTTGGTTTACGTCACGATACAATTCAAGGAATTGAAACAAGCCTAGAGGATTCTGAATTCTGAGTACATACATTCTACAGTGCATTTTCGCTTACTCTAAAGCACAAAGTTACGGACAAAGTAAATCAAATTATAGCAATGCAAAGCTGTCAACCAACTTCTCAAGTTCTCTTGAATTCATTATGCCATATCGAAATAAAAGCTAATGCTATAGCTATATCTACCCGTAAAAAGCTATCTATGTGATGTGATTTGTGATATAACATAACACACCATGTCATGGATTGTATAATATTATTTGCACATGATATTTGTTACATATATATTTAATTTAAATGTATTGAAAGATTGAAACATCTAATTGCATATTACATAGTGAGCGTGATACTTGAAGTAATAAAGTAGACAAGGAGCTTATATTAAGGTTGAAATTCTGCTTAATATGCGCAATTGACTTTAGATTTTACGACTAGAGGATTTTATTATTGATTGTTCAATGGCTACTTAAAAGCTTTATAGATAGCTACTTAGTAGGTAATACAGCTCTCTTTGATTGTAGTAATAATATGTTCGACTCCTCAACCGCAATTAAAGCTGATAGAATTTCTGTGATATGCCTTACGACATTAGTATACTACTAAGGAAGGTCGTCTAGCCCAGACCAATACATTTTAAAAATTTATGTTTAGCATTAATGATTCCTTTTATACTTGGTCTACGTCTAACAAGCTCTAGTTAATTTAACGGAAGTGAGTCAAGTGAGTGACGATTTTATTGCCTCTGACTGTGACTCCTGTCAATGGCTGATATCTCCATGGATAGTGGCATAGTGCCTTGTCTTGTCTTTACTTGCGTCTAGTTAGATTACTGTCTTTAGCCTAAACATGTCCCTGCTACTAAAGTTTCAATTTCATACTATTGGTTCTTCTATAGATACTAAGTCTGTAGATATTTAGGTATGTATATAAAGACCTGTATATATATAGAGACGCCAGGGTCAGCATCATGGCGTATGTTTGTTCGTATGCATACTTTTAACTACGTAGACTGACTTACTACAATTAGCACATCAATCCGCTGACTGAATGTTTGGTGGATTCTGTGTGACATACTTATACGAACATATGTATGTTGCCTCTTTCATTTGATATCCGTAAAGTCTAGTAAATGGCATTGATTGCCAAGAAAAGAATTTAAATCCGGATGCATCCCAAGTCCTTTTCATGCGTACACTACTACTAACTACTAAATGAACTGAAGAGTATCAAATGACAGTCTATATACAATTACACTGACTATAAACAGTATACAACGTTGACAGACATTATAATTATAGTGCATGTGCAACCCTGGTTAAACCAGAAGTACAATCTAGAAACACTGGCGGACGAATACAAGAAACTACAATTATACTAGTGCAAAATCATGGCATGATCTTAACAATCTTAACGGTGAGGACAGTAAGGAGTTGCATTAACGTAGTAAATGCTACAATAATTTATGATAGATTGGTTTGTGAGTGAAATTGATTAGATAAAGGCAGTACAGGAAACCAATCATGCAAATAATGAGCTGAGCTGACATGTGAAAAATGCATTTGATTGATTCCATCCTCTTTTGTGTTTGTATGGGATAAGGAATTGTATGTGATTGATTGGATGTTATGGATTAAATCGGGTCTTGAACATTAAGTAATACTTACCAGGCTTTGATTTGGACTTAGTGACTGGAGACTGCTTGAGTCGCACAGCAATTCCCCAGTGGGAACAACGATTATTTCTGGATTCCAGGATGTCACCGCTTCGAACGGTTTGAGTGAATATCCGGTAGCTATCCGCATCAAACCAATCGGAGACTCCGAAAGATGCAAGTTTGTTTAAACCGCTGCTGCTGTTACTACTTGTGATGATGGTTGGGGTTGTTGTCGTTTGGTCCTTCATTTTGTGTATATATAGATAATATTGAATTTCTAAAGGCAGTCTTTTGGAATCAGGTAACTCTGTTTGAGTTGATGAGATGTTGTTAAGTGTAGGAGGATGAAAATTATATGTAGGTAGATGTGAGAAGAAGTGAATAACTTGTGCAAGCAAAGACAGTCTTGTAAATAGAAGCTTTGATCAAGCTTCTTCCTTGACTAGAGAGAGAGACAAGAGAGAGAGATTTCGACGTTGTGTTCTGTTCAAACGAGTCGTCGTCTTCCGCTTTTCAGTACAATCCACTCTAAAGATCTCTCTATAGAAAATCAAACAAGTACAGTAGTCTTTTTTAGTTTACTGGTTGACAGTCAGCTTTTATTCTCTAACGGTCCTGTGCAATATATCTGCTTGCTATANCAGCTTTTATTCTCTAACGGTCCTGTGCAATATATCTGCTTGCTATATCATTCAATTCTACTATTCTGTATTGTATTATTATGTTTAAGTTATGTAAAAAAAAGTTTAACCATACAAATCAAATAAGTTTAGATACTGTAAAATACGAACAGGTATTTGTACAAAGATAGATATAGAATACTTTACTTACTTTTGATAGAATGGAGCAGAAGAGACGTTTTTGTTAACTTGAGATAGGTAATGTTGTGTTGTTTGGTGGGACAAGAGGAAGGAGCGAAACAAACGAATGAATGCTTTTTGCTCTATGCCCAGGTCGAAGCTGCAGATGTGTCTTGTGAGGTGGTCAGAGCCAAACTGTCCTTTAGGTCTTTTCCCTCAACTTGCTTTTGTACTGACAGAAATCCCTCGGCAAAACTGCCTGCCTGCCTCTGCCTCTTTGCCTGCTACTTTTGCTACACCCGACGACCCGCTCTCATCGTCTAGTCATATAATAAACCCCAACTGCAACCCATGCCCATGCCATGCATGCTTTTCAACCACTCTTCTTCTTTCCTTGCTTGCTGGTTCTGGTTTCTCTTTCTAACCAAGCGTCGCTGAAGGTTAGTTGACGTTAACTTCTGTGTGTGTTCACTACTTCCATCCATCCATTCTCTATTCCATGCATTTAGTTGAACCAGAGCAAAGCATAGTCATCTCATGCATACGCATTCAGTTCAGAGAGTTCTTTGCATTTTGCATTGTAGTAGTTCCAGATTACCACGTATTACTATTACTATTTTACTATGACACATCCATACGTGAATACGTGGAGGGTGAGGGACAATTAAGCTTCATATACATATAACTACACATAGACATAGACTCATAGACACAAGTACAAATATCTGACTGGAGTGAGTTTACTTAAGATTACATGGAGAGAGAGAGAGAGACGCATACAGACATTTTCTGGCTATAGCTTAAAAACCTTTTCCTTGAATTGCGTATTAAAAGAGGAGAAAGATGTAGAATTATATTATATACCTTTTAGGTGATGATACTTATGATTGCATGATAGGGATATACTTTATAAGATGTTTCCAGTAATTTCTTTCTTCCCAGATATATGTACGTATGTAGTTGTTTGCGATGTAGTTATAAAAAATAGTTTTAAAGGGAAGTTCACCAGACTTATGATCTGATCTGACTAGACAGCTTTAAGTCTCCTCGCTCTGATTTGATT
>JABASI010002255.1:0-20432 GCA_019776505.1 Tomocerus nigrus
CCAAAATTGAAAATGTGAAGCCAAAGTTCCTTCTAATGAGAGGAATTATGTATGTACTGGCACTGGCTGACATGTAATTCCAAAATCAATACACTGCAGTTCATTATAATGAAATACACGTTTGCCTTACCATAGGCATTCAATTGCATTATTTCTCCATGTTTTGTAAGTAAAACTAGAATGCAAGATCCCTTCCCATCCCCTAATCGATGCATGCTCTCCATAGTAAATGATGAGATGTCAATTTTTTGCCGAAAGTAGCATACAAATTGTTAAAATGAAGCTATTTATATTTTATTCAGGCAGGAATCAGGAATGTGTAGATATAATATTATGATATGTTGTGGAGTAAATTACTTAACGTTTAAAGATAGCTAAGATAGCTGCAGGGAAATCCAAAAACTATTTGACATTCTCTTTCCTTGATATTACTTTATATGCGAATTTCACCAACTTTTATCGCACAAAATGTCGTCCACATTATTGAAAAGGCTGGTAAAAATACACGTGATAGTTTGGTGAAAATTCGTTATGAGGGTACTAGTAAAAGAGAAAGTGCTAAGTCAACAAATAGTGTTTGGGTTTTCTTCCTCTGTACACATATCCCTAATCCCTACATAAATGAACAGAAATAAGTTCAAATGAGTTTCGCCATGTAAATCATATTAAATATAAATATAAAAATATGTAAATAGCACAGCAAAACTTTTTTCATTGCGTCTTCAGTAATTTATTTATCCTTTACTTATGAGTTATGACTTTCACTTTTACAAAGAGATGAAAATGAGGCAAGTTAAAAGTTTGGGAAAATACATGAAAAAGAAATTGGTGTGCGGTTTTGGAAGAAAGCAGGCTACCTACGTTATTTGCGTGGTGAAAGTCATATGCCTCTGTAAACGTATTTCTGCCCATCTGAAGAAACTTCGCTATCAAGATGGATACGTAGGTGAATTTCCGTCTGTTTAGATTTAACGATATAAATTGAATCATGGATACTTATCATGAAGACTGAGGCATTTGTAATAGAACTAGGATTAGTTCAGAAATTGGTATGACGAGTGAGCTGGCCAGGATTATAATTAGCAAAATAATTTTGCAGACCTTATAATGTCGATTTAATACACAGTGCTTAGGTATTGTTGAGGTAGCCATTAGCCGAATTCGGATTAGTTCTTCTTCGTTGTTCGAATATTGTGAATGTAACATGAGTAAGTTTAAACTAAACTACGGAACAAAATTAGGTGCGCAGCGGGAGAAAAGCTGTAACTGATATGCTGGGTGTTTACTTTACTTGACTGTGCTACAATGAATCCAACTTCTATGTGATAATTCTAAGTCTAAACAAACCTGGCTTATTGTTTCCTACTGATCTTTCTGCTGCTGGCGCAATTTTACTTTATGTCTGTTCTCACAACACCAAAAGATCACACCCATCTCATCCCAGCCATAAATGATAGAGCTAACATTTTCCTTGCTGTATAGGAACCACTACTTATATGCAACATGATTGAATACACTAGTGGTAAGTAAGTATACATCGGTCGCTAATGCATTCCGGGCTAATTAAATTGAATTAAACAAGCCAGACTCAAAGGAACCTCACAAAATCAATGATGATTTACGAAATTACTTACGAATCTGCAATTTATCTTTGATACTTCACGCATTATTGTCTTTTCTGATCACAGACTTCATACATCATACGCTAATGAAAGCACGCTTGCTTCTGCTATAATTAGGAAAGATTAAATATTGCATCATAATCACTGAACTTTAACTAGTACATCCAACTGAATAAGGGCAGATCTACGGGAGAAGTGAAGTTAGGTTGAGAGATGAGATGAAATAAATTGTGCAGATAAAACTAGTGGTTGTAAGTTTATTAAAATAGCAATAAATGCAAGTCAGTGTACAAAAATGCAAATTAATTACTATGCTACAAATATTGCTTAACTTGCAATGCAACTCACTTTATTATCTACCAACTGTACATATTATGATAAAACCAAGTTAGTAATTCTAAGTTAGGGGGTACAAAAGTTCAAGAAAATTGTCATTACTAGTATTCATTTCGGGGATTAGGTAAGAATGCTTTATGATCATTTGAGTAAAAGTAAAGATACTAACATTTGTTTGACAAAACTACATAACTTTATATTATTATCAGTGTGGAATGCACTACGCTATACGCTTGTAGTATGCACTATGTTATTAATAACATGGAAAATCGTATTTTATCATATTCATAGGTTAGTTTTGGTTTTTGCGGAATTGTGGAGTAAGAAAGAAGTTTCTGCTTCGAACCGAAATTGTTAGTAGAGAGAAAATGGAATGAGATAAGCTGTAATATGATTGATAATGGATGTAGGCAGGTAGGTTTTCCAGCAGCTACTTATACTTGGCGGAGAAAGTCATAACCACAAAGAGGCTTCCTATATATGTACTTGTATCTGTGTTACCAGTTTGTGACATGACCACAATGCTGGGGAGTACATGGCAAAATACTTCAGATAATAACATTGTTTAGTTTTGAAAACATGTAGTATATTAAAACCAGTATCTCCCCACAAGCCACGAATCTACTTACACATGTACTAATTACATAGGTAACTTGTTCTTGTTTAGCCACCTTGATAGGAGACAGATACTATTTAACTAACAGACTGATTCTAGATGATAAGCTACATGATCTCCGCTGATATTGATACTTTATAAAGTGGAACAACTTTCGGTGTCGTGTTCTCTAACTATTTACTACATACTTGATTGTATACGATAGAAGATTCACTTTTAAGAAATATTAATTAAAACTAAAAGTGGAGCCAACTATCGACTTTCAAATTTTCTTTTCTTTCATGGCATGGCCCAATAACTTAGAGAAGACTTTGCAACTAAATCAATATGAGAAAGTGCTGATATAACAAAAGGTGCCTAACAAAAGTGAGAGATTTATTTTGCTCTGCGCTGTCATTGGCACTTTCACCTTTCACTTACTTATTTGCAGAAGTGGATACAGACAATAGATGAATGAGGCTAAAAACATATGAACTACGAATAATGTGAGATGCGCCAAGCAATGTATTGTAGCGTTTTGTTTTGAGCACATCAGCATCACTCGGAGTGGATGGACTGAATTGATGATTCCCATTAAATTCTTGAATTTTCCCCAGGTTTTGATTATCTTCAAAACACAACATCTTGTATGCTGTAACACAGATGCACCACTTTTATTGTTCCCCGATGAAATATTAAAGAAATATTCTACGCTGCAAATATAGTTGACATCGTGCGTACATTGACCAATCTCCCTCTAGACATTCTTTTTTTACCATAGCATATGAAAGACTTTATTGCTTGTTTAACTCTTTGATTAAGAAACTACGCACTGAATTATTCTAAAAATAAAACTTGACTCAACTATTAATTTATATGTATATGTACTTATGGATTGAAACTTTGAGATGTTTTCAAATTGGTGCTCTAAATTACTTTCATATAACTTTTCTGCTTTTAATAATCTACCTTTCATTTCCTTCACATATGAATGCTATGTAGCTCGACGTTCCATAATATACGTATCACGTCATCTTCTGTAATATGATTCTTTATTATTGTTTTTCCCTGAAATCAGAAACATAATAATTAGTCGAGGAAGTTCTATTTTTAAAGTTTTTGTAACAAAAGGTGCCTTACCATTAAGGTACCTGACATCATTAAAAGTATTTGAATTATATAATAAGCATAATTGTATTATCATTAGAGACCCATTGACCCATCACGAATTAATCTCTGTGTAGTAATGCTGGTTATCTCTAATATTAAGTAATCTCTTGTGTCTATTTATGATTATGATACTTAACTGGACAGTAAATATGAATAGTTTCTGGCTTGGTTAGCGTATGTAGCGAATTAGTGAATGTTTATATACTTAGAATAGATGTGAACATTAAATAAACAGACATATTATGCCAACATGAATTTCTGCCACTGTGAGCAGGTCATTAAGATGTTTGTAGATGTTATACTTGATGTCCGTTGATAATAGTCATAGCTAGAGTTATGACAATGACTCATGAAGAGTCTGGAATCTAGAAATGGCCTACTCAAATTAATATAATTAGAATGATTTTATCTCCCGTTCGTATTAATTCTGAGTGTAACTTGTGTTTATTTGCATTGTAGGTAGGATTGTAGAAGACAACTGCATTATGTCTGTCTATCTATTCTATAATGTCTGTGGGGATCTAATGAGGGATATCTTTATATTTTAATAGCAGTAGTTGAAATGCTCTAAAATGCTCTACTTGCCTATACTCGTAGCACAAAGTCAATAAAAACGTTCGGAGGTCCTAACTAAATGCGCATAGCATCATTCGCTATTTGCTCACTACTTTCTAGTTTCTAAAACTAACACAACTATTTGCATACGTGGAATAGCATTGGTGGATGGACATTAGGTCAGAACAGAAAGGACTGTAGAATTCCATGTAGGTACTACTACTATTACTACTTATAACGATTATAACACCAGGGAAGAGAAGAGATGATGTCCCTAGGGACCACTTTCTACTTCAGCAATGAATAAAACGCTCTCGGTCATTACAATGTAAATTAAATTATCCTTTGAACTTTAGTTTACCATTTGGTTTAAGTGGCTCTGCTTCACAAGACAAGACAGAAGGGAGGAGGAAACTAAAGTAGTAATTCTGGATCTGAAGTTGAACTCCTCTTAAGTTTCCTCTTAGAAGAGCCGTCGTAGCGAATGCATATTTCCCTCTGTTAGTTAAATTCCAAAATTGTGTCCAAACAGATCACTAGAGTAGTTACCGTTCTTTGACAGGAATAACTTTTAGTACTCTAACTACAAACGCAATTACTTCTTACTCTTTTGAATAGGCACCACCATTATTGCCATTTCTGGGAATCCACCTCTTTGTATTTTGTCTAAGAAGGAAATTGTACGCATATTGCTACGCATAAGTTTCATAAAACTAGTTTTGCATCTTTTATGGCTTGAGAATTTGTTTATGAATTTCTAATATAAAGGAGACTGTGTTGAAGTTTTCCTCCTTCTGACGTCTACTTTCATTGCATACATTAAGGTAGAAAACGTAAGAAGTCCAATTATCCTTTGCTCCTTTTAAAACTCAAGAAAAGTCACGAATTCTTGTCAGCATTTCAGTGCACTCAAGTAATTGCACATGTTGGATGTTATTCCAGAATTTCCCGTTATAATCTGCTTGTTTTCTTTTCTTCGTATTTATATTCCTTTCCCCGTAGGCCGTAAGCCTTCTTTAGAAAGCTACACAAATATGAAATATTATTATTCTTCCGTTAGTTTCTTACCTGTTCTTTTAATAGACCTTTAAGATGTTCCAAAAGCCTTCCTCAAAATTGGAAAATATTTCTTTCCGAAATCATAACATTCAAACGAAGTGCTTAATCTGAATTCTTTGATTCAAGATTACATGCAGTAACTTTATGAACATTTTGGGCATTTCAGATTTTGGATACGATGACTCGTTCAAATCCTTGTCCATTTGAAAAAGGGTCTCTTTTAAATTTAAATGTAGTCATGTAGTAATGCAAATATTGAGCTAACTCATGCCTCTATCCTTAACATTAATCCTCTTATAAATCTTTTCGCAAACTTTCACAAAAATTTTTGCCAACACGAAAGTGAAAGGTTTGCAATTCAGCATTCAGTGGAAGTTAGCATGACATGAGCAAGGTATAATTATTCGAACAAGACTTTGCAATTTACTGCTATTACCGATATAAATTATTTATTTTGTAATCTGGAAAATAAATACTAATTGAGATGTGGTTAATATTAATCACTTGAAGTTTTTATATCTTCTGAAAAATAAATCATTATTTAACCCTGGGTGCCGGTAGAGTTTTGAAAACCGCTGCGATTGCAAATAGCTACCAGTATAAAATTGGTTTTCAACGTTGGTGATATTAGCATAGGTAATAACATAACGTCAATGACAGCAATCAATAAGGATGTTGACTGTTTGAATAACGTCACTGTATGAGCATAATATATCGTCTTCGATTCTATTTCTTGTCATTACTCTTCCGTCTTCCTCCCCTTAGGTCAAATTTGATTTATCTTCGTCCTTTGTAACGTTCTACTATGCACATACACCGACAGAGTATCAGCAGAATAGTAAGTATATGAAATGATAGACTGTAATCTCTATTGTGCAAATAAATTATCTAACGATTGTCCCGAATGGATATGTCGATAGAAAAGTGCTGCAAGCATATTCAAATTATACGTCTATTTTGAATTATTATAAGATAATATGCTACAGGCTGCAATTCAAGTGACATGAGAAACCTTTGTTGTCATTGTAGATGTTGAATAAGAAAGAGTCTACTCGAATGCAACTGGAAGCTACCATTATTCAAGTTTTTTGCAAAAGATAATATGTCACTCCATTCATAGCAGCTAGATTTGTTATTCAGATTTTTGTTGTTCATAATGGATGTAATGTATAGGTAGTTTGTATAGTATTACATTCTATGCCTTGACATTTTAAATTTTTTGTTATTGCACATCGCATCGTAGTTCTATGATGAATTACATTTGCTGCAATACAATGACAATTAAATAGAGATAATACTGTATGATTTTTGTTTATGGAATGTTTCTCCGTACATTCACAAATTGGGGTATCTTTTAAGAACAGAAATATCTTGAAAAAGTAGGGCATGGCATGATACCTGTATCCAAAGTAAGAATGCTATTAGACAAATCAAGGTAGCCTGAAAAATACTTTTGTAATGTAATACTTTTGTAAACGTAGTATTTGCAATGCCGTTGTGAAAACAAACAAGCAATTCCAAATGCGGTTATGGCATATTATTATTTCCTTCCGTTGACAGTCTACTACTATAATGGTTTTATCGGGCATATTCATTCTCATAATTGTGCTATTATGTAGCTAAGCCATTCATACTCAACAGGAACTATTATTTACATTCTTTCTTCACCATAATACCTAGTGCATCGATGTACCAACTAAATGAAGACAGACCATTAGGCATTTCTGTTTTGTACCGTCGAAAGCATTTTCGTTTTTGGATCGAAATACTATACCCATACATGGAAGCCATAAAATGTCATATGCATTACATATAACAACAATCAAAAATTTCTCCTACAGCTCCACAACCCTGCAGCAAAACGACACAGCTATAGGTTTGAATACAATAGCGGCACATGTAACACGTAGTATGTTGTTTCATTCTAGATTACTACTTTTACTATGTGTGTACCTATCAATTGCATAATCGTTACAGTAGTTTTATTTGTTCTGTTTAGATAATAATATAAGAATACACTGTCAATTGTGATTCGGATGCACATCAGTTTGCTAAAGCCGAAATCGTCCGGAGAAACATGGCTAAAATCTGCTGATAAGTTGCTTATTGTAATCCTGACAAATAAAATATTTCTTTGATTATGTTAGGTTACACTAATTCACTGAAAGTTTAGACAGCAAGCTAGATAAGCAGTTTATAAAATACTAAAGAACAAAAAATTTTAATTTTCGTTTTGCCAAATTGACCGAAATCGGTAAGCATAAAATTTATTTACTGCAGTGGAATGTAGAATAGACCGAGACCCTTTTGCCATTATTATTCAATCCATTATCAAAATTTATAAGAAAAACTGTATAGTATATGTCCCAAATTTTTTTTATACATTATCACCATAAAGTCATCATCATAGACTTCTGAAAAGACATCGTTAATGCTGAGCCGACGACTTCTTCATTAATGTAAACTGCTGCGCAAGTAGATGCTAAAACGTCTTGTGCTGCATGAAGTAAACAAAACTAGATGATGATTAAAATATTATAACTTGTTTTAAACTTATTTACGAAAAATCCGACTTATTGGAAACTATTAATTCATCACTTTTATTTACTATAGCCAAGAGCATATATAATTAATAGTTTCCAATAAGTCATATATTATTGATCATATATTATTCTTGGAAAAAGTATCACGATAAGTAACTATACATATTCACTTGGACTTGAACTTCCTTAGTTCTTAACTTCCTCAAATGAGATTATGTAAATTAATAGTAAAACTTAAGTTTTTCAATACATCATCTGTAACTTATTTAGTGTGTATAGCATTTGACATTTTCTTTACGTGAATAACAGTACTAACGACAGATTGATGTATATGTTGAAAGATTCTTACTAAATGGGAAAACAAGACAGAGACACAGGGCAGGCAATTAGATTTGACTTGTATTTTTAACTTGCCCCGTATGATAAATTATATGTAGTAAAAAGATGTAGGTAGTGATAGAATTGTTTAATATTTTGTAAGGAAAAGAGGAAAAGGCTGCTGTAGACAGATTCATGAACATCAATCGCTAACGACTTAATATCTATGGACGCAAGAGAAAATAAGCTAAGAATGTATGCACAGATGTTGGCCTCTTTTGAATTCGTGTGACAGATCTGCTCTTTGTTGTTTTAAGAGGGATGCACGATAAGAAGTGTAGCACATTACATAGTAGAAATTATCATATTATTTGTCTACTTTAAGGTACAAGTAGCTACTATCACGGATTAAGAATGTTTCTCTACTGCGTTGCGTGAGTTGTTGATATTTCAGTAATCTGCAGATTCTTGTCTCACTTGAGATTACTTTTAGTAATGCAGTTTGAGTAGCTGCACGTTAATGTCTTTACAATGTTATATGTCTTTACAAAAGACAAAAGTGTTTCTACCTCGCTTATCATTACATAGAATTCAGTAATACAGCTATAAATAGTTCGTCTACAAACTTACAATCAGTAATATTACATGGACTTGGCTTTATTTGGTTTAGTCTCGGAAAGCGAATGACGTGCTATGTGAATATCTGAGTTGAATACTAACTATTAGCTATAGACTGAATCTGTTCAAAAGTTTCACGTCTCTCGCCTGGTGCTGCATGCAATGGCCATACTACTACAGACTGACGTGTAGTAAGTAAGCAAAGACTAAACTAAAGTGTAAATCAAATTGCCAAAGCTCATCAATTCACTTCTATTCGCAATACATTGCTACTACTACAAGAAATATATTAGAGGAGCCATTCAGGGTATAGTATACTCATGTGAATTAATGAATAGTATGTCTACATCAGTGTGCATGCATAGATGCTGTTTTTGTAGCAGGGATAAAGTGTGTTTGTAAAACTCATTTTCTATTCAAAGCTACACACTAGGCAGGTACGTTCCATTTTATTTTCCTAACATTCACAGAATGATTTTCTCCTCGAGGGTACTTTGCCTCCACTTCCTCATACTCAAAATATACGCTGCATATGTTCTTGCTCTACTTTCCTCCATCACTATCTGCATTTTTCTAGTCGCTACCTCCTACCTTCACCGTTCAATCGAAAATCTTTCAGCTCTAGCACTTCCTTACTTACTCAAATCCATCTGACCTGATTAAATAACCATGTGAAAGGAAATAATTGGATTGGAATAGTACGTACATATTTATTATAGGGTTAGCTCTTATTTACGCTATAATTGAACCACAAAATTCTATATTTTAGCCTAATATCAATAGGATCATCGTAAACATGGTTCAAAAAATGAATTTACCCGTTTACAACTTCTTAACGGTGACCAACCGCAAATATATGGGACATTTATTCGGGTTATAACGAACAGATAACATATAGCCATGTATTTACTTTCACCCAACAAAAATCAATTTCACATTAGTATCCGTTCTGGTGACAGTGTATTCATAGGAGATCGTTGAAATATCCTACTCATGAGGACAGAGAAAGTCCTATGCTAACTAGTTTTTTGTTCATACTGCAGATTTTTATATTTCAGTTAAAGTCTATATAATTTTACAATTCTACAAAAATAGAAAGGCAGAAGTGTCTAAGATTTAGGTTTCTTGATACTAAACTTTTCTTTACGACCGGAATATGCATATTTTGACTTGATCATACAGTATAGCACAGTAAGCATTATTTATTGCGGCATCTCTTAGATAGCTCACCATTCACCAGGAACTAAAAATTGCTTATGGTAGAGAAAGTGTAAATTATGTTGGCACCTCAATTCCTGCTCTTACATATCTTTAGTAAATTCATGCGTTTCACATTTTTATTTATAAACAATGCAAGTATTTTACTATTTGATACATTTAAAACGTGTTGTACATTCAAAAGATATTGAAAATGTGCAAGATGTTAAAGGGAAATACAAAGTCACAAAAATATGTACATAGGTAAAATAATGTAATATCTGTATTAACATGCAGTTACATGAATACACACATATATTGTGTGTATAATGATAGGTGTGTGAGTGTGTGGATGCTGTATGGAGCAGACATGTACGACTATTTAAATAGTAATGCTTTACCTTCTGTGGAAAGTAAATATATTCTCTGCTATTTTTTGTCAAATTAAGTAGATTGCTTTGCGCTGCTCATCTCTGCTCTCATTTCATCTGGGCTTTTCCCACGAGAAGTCATAAAGTATGAGGACACAGAAGATCTGATAATACGTGGCTGGAAGTATGAGGAGTGGTTACTGACTAAAGAAATGTGATACAGCAGCAGTCCGTAGTGGCGGATAACATATTACCCGTGTGCGAGGTTGTTTGATTAACTGCTCTCACTTCTCGTCGCAATAGAAATTTTACACAACAAAGCCGGTTTTCTTTGAATCCCTTTTCTCCGGGCAGATACTTAGTTGAGCACAGATTGACGTCTTAAAATGAATGTCTTTTTCTAGGTACACAAAGTTAGGTTCTGATTGGGCATACTTATCGAAAGCATCGCAAAGCATGTACTACATATAAATAGTAGGTATATGTATGTATACCTTTAGATCAGACTGACAAAGCGAAAGTACTCTTTCAAAGTTTTCTCCAATCCTTTGCAACATTCGTTCTGGCAGCTCCGGAATTACTTTTGGCTATCTAATCTCAAGTTCGTTTCATTCACTTTTCCCCTTCTCAGACATCGAGAAATACTTTCTATTTTTACTAGAACAGAAACACACTATAAACAATTAGGTACCTTAGGTAAAGAGTACTCTGACATCCCATGTATTACTTTCACTTTGTCCATGTACAGATACTGATACCGACGAATCTATCTACAAATAATCTATACCACTGTAGTTGTATTACAGGGCTGTCCAGTTAACTATTTTCTCGACATATATGACATTTTGTCTTTTCACGCCAAAAGCTTCTCAACTTTTCCAGAACATTACCCTTGCAATTCACTTTTACCAAAATTTTACCAAAGTGAAAGTGAGGTGAAAGCTTAACGTGCTGTAAAAGGGCGACAAACATTTTGGTGCACCCTATAGTCCTGGAATGTCATTTACTTACATGGAGAATGTCTGTCATCTGATATTTTGGCAGAGTCGTATTTGGGAATACTTAGCTATTACAAGGTTTTAAAATATTCTATAGGCTGCTATAGGTATTCTAGGCTACTAGGTATCCTAGTAAAAATCCATTGAACCAGTAAACTGGTTTTACTGATTGTGAATGACGACGAAGACGAACGTAAGAGACAGTCGGATCGATAGATTTGAATTTGACTCAATGTTGGTTGGTGCATCCATTAGGTGAAACCTGGGAGATGTGCTGTAAAGGGAGCCGAAGTTCGTGAGAGGAGAAATTAAGTGAGGAGTAGAGTCAAGGAAAATCATAACATTATATTTGTAGAATGTGGGAACAGATGTTAAGTTGAAAAGCCTCTAGCTCTATACGTATGTATTCCTAGTAATAATCAAGATTAAAAAACGTGAAAAGCGTAGGAAAAAGGTCTAACCACAGAAAATGTCGCATATCCATGGCCAACAACGATGAACGTAAATGCTAACATGTGCTTACTCATAACATTTGGCTTGAGTAGATACTAACAAAAAAGGAGTAGTAGGAGCGAAGTGGTTAATAGAATGAAGGACGTATGAAAGGCTGTATATGTATTACTTCCGTTTCTGTATACACTTGTGCTATGTTTATCAATGTATGTGTTCGTTAAGTTGATATAGTTAAGTGATGTACTAGTAGCTATGTATGTGCACTTCTTTAACGTGTTAGTTTAAGAGGCATGCTAAAGAACTATCTCATATTTTCCCTTCTATCTACACACATAGCGATATTATTTTTAGAACTTGAAAGTATAGACAGTTTCCCTAGTCGTTTGCCTAGATTTTTGATTCTGCGTTTATAAATTGAATTTCTGGTAGACGAAGTATAGGTAAACGGACTCTTCTTCCTTTCCTAAACTGGTGATGGTGATAGCTAACAAAGCTCTGGTGTTCAAGCCTTGTTACACTTTTGCATCCTCTCCACATATACATTACATTGTGTACACAAGTACATAGTAGGAAGTTGGACGAGCCTAAGCAAGATATCTATAGGAAAAAAATTGTGTGGATGTAGTAGGAAAAGGCTTTTAGCTTTTCAGAACGTACGAGTCAGTTTACTTTAGCTTAGTCAGCGTTTTGTCGTTTAGCATCGCCAGCCTGCTCTCCTTTCCTCTCATTTCCAAGCCGTAAATTGCACTGTGTACTGCTCATTCAATGCGTTCCCTTATAATATTAATACTCGTACATAATGCATTTTACGTATACGTAGGTAATCCAAAGTATATTCATACAGGTCCCTCTATTTCCACTCACATATTCCCATCTGGTGCTAACTTGGCGTTATCGACTTCACTTGCGGCTTTCCTTCCCTTATTCCCTCTCTCTCTTCCTTTCCTTTGCATCTTTCCAAGCTTTTTCCTCTGCTCTGGTGGACTTCATGCTGCTTTCCCTCGCCTTCCAATTTCCTCTCCTCCTATTTTCCAGGCTTGAGACTTAGGTACCTTGCACTTGTCTGCTTTGCTTTCAACTCCTCTCGTCTGGTGTCAAGGGAAACTTAAGGATAAACTTTTACCACAAATGTCATAGCATGTACATGTACAGCTGACATAGCCGACCAATCTAAGCTCTACTTTACGTCAGGGTGGCTACAAACACTATAGCCATCCCTTTATCTAGACAACACGACATGCAACTACCTACAATTCCTATCTCTACTCCATTCTATTTAGAGGAACCTCGTCCAATAGTAGTACACAAGTATAGGTAAGATCAAAACAAAGATTGCCTTTGTTGGTGTTGCAGCAAGTATTTATTTTGCGAGAAATGCATTTATTTTCGGAGCACGAATATGCACGTAGTTCCTAATAAATGTACTTAGCCATTCACACTGAAAGTGACTGGAGAAAAGGGGAAATAGACTATTTTGGTATGCCTGCATTGAACATCAAATCACATCCATCAAATAAAATGTTTTACGAAAAATAATTTAAATCTAACAATAATAGTTAGCATTAGTGCCTGTTAACATAAAAAGGGTAAACACATTTTACTAATTCAGTAAGTGGCCCATTTAGGTAAATGACAAATTGCGTACAGTAGGATTAGAAACTATGGACTATTTTAGTGAATGAGAACTGTTATCTGCATCTGCAATATTTGACAAAAACTACCACCGTACCTGATTATTTATTGCAATGCAGGCAAAATTGTTGCAATTGTAATTTCACCTAATGATGTCCTAATGTTCAATGGCTAAAACATTGACTTTTACTATCATTACTTAGTCAAATGTGTATAATATTTAAATATAGGTTCTATTTATAACACTGTTACAAAATGGCTAATGATTAAAATTCATCTATATTTATATTGTTGTGCGTGGTTGCTCGTGTCGAGGAATTTGTCAAAAGTAAACTAATTCCGAATATTTATGTTAAAGCCTTTAAAATTATTATATTCATGGGGGCATGGCATAATGTATGAATATTATTTGTAAGTGGAGTTTCTGTTGACTTGAATTTGTAGAGACGGTGGCCTGTTTGAATTAGGGAAAAGTTGAAAAGAAAGTTGCATTAAGAGTGACGGGAGGAAAAGAAGATTGAAGTTGTGCTACAGTAGAGTGAAGTAAGCGAGGCGGAAGATACGGGAGAAGTCAAGTCTAGTGATAAAAGGAAGTGACTTGGCCTACTCCTTCTGTCACCAGTCACAAGACAAAACACTGAAAGGGCTAAAGGGAAGATAGTTCTCTACTTATAGAAGAAGAACATCCCGTTACTCAGTTTTGAAGGACACGGACGACATTGAAAATTCAACGTTGGACTTGTGACTAAAGATATCTGACTACTATACTCATCTCTGAAGCCTTTTCGCCGAGGGAGGCTCTAAAGAGTGGAAAAGGCAAAGTTGTAAAGTCGTTTCATATTAAGTGGTGTTATCATGGGAGAACCAGGATCGGGTTCTGACGAACCTTGTGGCGCAGGGAGTAGTAGCAGTGGTGGTGGGACTGACGAACATAGTCTTGATCCTGCTGTGGTCGCTTCAATGACAGCGGATGAATTAAAAAAGTTTATCGATACTGGAAGGACAGGGAGAAGAAATGCTCTTGCAGATGTAAGCCAACAGGACGCTGCTACTTCCTCAACAGCCGGTGTGGCTGAAGCCATGGAGTCCCTCTCTGTGCAAAGTGGTACGTACGTCATTTTCATGTTTATGCACGTCTTGTACTTGTGCCTCTGCCCTAGGACACTTTTACAATCTCCAGAAATTATTCGAATTCCGTGAAAAATTTCTCCAGGCCTTTTCTTTCCTCCTACCATTTCTCCATGAGCCATTTTATACGCTAAGTGCAACTTTAAGCATTCAATTCTCACCATTTCTGCACCTTGTAGTTCATACACAAACAGCAGTGGGAGTGGGAAATTCACGGCGCAGTAAATTCCATACTCTTCAGATGTAGATAAGTATACAGGTAGATAAGTACCACTAAAAGTATGTTCGGAGAAAAGATAAACCCGCTGCTGGCATTTATACAACTCTCAAAAGCAATAACATGTACAGTAGGCACTTGGTTTGGTACCTAGTAAGTTGCTCTTTTGGTACCGAGAATTACGACAATATTATTCCACTAAAAGAGGTGGGTGTCGCCGTCAAGTAATGCCACCTGCTCGCGCCAGAACCAGAACTTTATTTTGTTATTTTTGAAAACTTTATACTTCGGATTGTGTACATTTACGTTGAATACGAACAGGACAGGACCCTCCCAAATTCCTACAATGGATAAAATCTTCGTTATTTTTTCGTTTCTGGTTGACTATAGAGTCACTTTTGAAAATGACTCAATGCACTTGTGTCACTGAAAAATGGATTCTAAGACAGACGACTGTACAAAGTACGAATGATTCTAGCGATAAACAGGTTTTCTCTTGTGTTGTCTATGTCCTTACTTTTCAATGCACAGTATGAAAATGCAGCGAGATAGCTATGAAAGCAAAATTGGACGACAGTGTATTTCAGAATCTACTGAAAAATCAGTCTTTGTAAAACATTGCTAACCAAAATAAAAGTAGCTCCCTTCAAGTACCGTTTGGGCCTGAACGGGTAGTTTATCAGGAAAACTATTTACTGTTTTCTTTTATGGTTCCAGTAGGTAGTGCTTTTTCAATACGAGCCTACTAATAGATGGATATAGCGTATAGCATTCTTCTACTGCATTTCTCTATATATATTATTATGTTGATTTCATGTGAAAACCAACTGTGCAGTTTGACTTTGACGTGACGTGACATGTCCTGTGTTGTAATTTCTAGGGAAAAATAAAATAAGAGTAAGAGAAAGTTTATTAAACTATAAAACAAAAATGCCAAATATGTGTCATACTGTATGATCCCTTATGCTTTACATGCTACGAGTGCATACACAGTGCGTATACCTCTTCTGGTCGAGGTAGAGATTATTTGTATGTTAACGTCTTTCCTTTTCCTTAACAACTTCCGAGCGTCATGTCAATATTTTCTTAAGAGTTCTTTCTTTGCGATGCGCAAATAAATCTCTAGTCTAATTCTGAAGATACTGCGGGCAATAATCGATTATTTACAGTTGCTAGTTACTACTATAATAATGTATAGTATAAAACTCAATGAAATCATCGTCGTCGGTGGTTTTGAATTGTTTTGCTGTTCCTTACATTTCTATATATACCTACTATTTTTGGTTTGGTATAGTTGCTCTCTGATTTTGGAATCGCTTCTTCTAAATATTCGTAAGGAGCAGGAGCTGTTGTGTTGCTGAGTAAACATTTTTAAGCAGTGGGTGTAATGGTGCAGGATTCAAGAGTAGCCTCTAAACTAGCGTTCGACTAAAACAATTTCCGTTCCTTTTAGATCTTGTCATTCTAAAGTTTAGTCTAAAGCCTTTGATGTTTACATGGAATAAATTTTCGGAAAATAATCCCAAAATAAATTAAAAGTATGCATAATATATTCCACTTCTGTTAAAGGGTTGAATACCAATTCGCTATATACTCAGACTTATTGTTTCTGCGAAAGATTAAAAGAGTAAACTAAGATGCTGCAGGCAGGACATAGTTAGACTTATCTATGTACAGCAACTCTTATAGCTTATCCTGCTGCTGCTCATACTGAATACGTGACTGTACACGCGGAAAATTATAACGTTTCATTCACCAACTCTACAGACAAGCCAGCTTTCTCTTTTCTCTTGTTTTCTATTCCTCTTGAATTTCAACAAATATTTGTTTTCACAACTTTGTAGTGGATCAAACTTATTGTTAGTACAACTAGTACAATACAAGTATCTATACGAAAAATTAAAATTGGATGAAAGTAACCTTAAATTATCAATTAAAGATACAAATAGTAAGAATAAGAAAAAAGAAAGCCAATAAGAATGACTATGGCTATGTAATAATATTGTAAGGTTAGTCCTTTCCTTGCAGTTTCCTTAAAAAACATTTAGTAGTGACCTGGAGTAAAGTAGAATAGACAAAGTGGTACATAAAAGTAAAAGATGCCTTAGCGTATTATGTCTAACTACATAAAACTACACAATCATTCTTATTACCCACACAGTAACTGTTAAAGGTATCATGAACCTTATTTTTTAGTTTCTTTAATTGTATTACGACGTTTGAACTTTCCTTGAACTCTATCCATTTGAGAGCTACGATAATATAATGTATAGTATTTTCTATGTACAGCTAAGTCCCACTGTCCTAAACTGAAGATTAGCTAAGTTATACTGACAAATAAACTAAACTGTTGATGTTAAAACTATTACAAGGATGTTAATGATCCATTTATGTGCGTAACTATATAAAGGTTTAAATGTTGGTGTATACAAAGTTTCATTTGTTTTCCCCACAAAAGTACCAATTAAATCGAAAGTCTACGTAGTACTGTCCCTTTTATGATATGAAATCCTGTTGACTTTGCTAGTTTCAATGCAATTACATAGGTATCTTGGTTGTATGGTCAGATAGACGAAATATAACCGTTATTTGTTCCCTGTAGCATCAACATTTATTCCCTTGCACAATAATTCTATTTTCTCTGTGTTAAACGAGATTCTGCACGCTCTGCTTTCCCATTCTGTCCATTCAAGACTTGTTTTATAAAGAGATATTTAATCGAAAATGCAAAGTTGAAATGAAACTTGCTCTTCTATTCTGCCCACTCCCATATGCACTTCAAATTAGTTCTTCATAGTAAATAAGTAAGTAATAGGATAAATATCAACGTTCGTGCCAATTCAAAAACATATTGATAATCCTCAACAAACAATAAAGATCCTATTCCCATTCTTCCGAGAACGTCAATAAAAGGCTATAGCCCATAGTCAATTTATATTAACAAAATGCTTTGCTAAAACTGTTTGTTAAGATGAATAAGTTAATTGCATGAAAGGAATCTATATGTACACTATTTATGTACAGTTTATAGTGTAGTATGCATATAAGTGTAATGAGATTATTCTAACAGATTTTGTTTATTTTGTTTCACTGGGTGGTCCGGCCTCGTTTCCTCCTGTTTCAACTTGACGCAATGCTGTTTTCTGTGGATTCTGATGTGACTGAATTGGATGAGAAGGTTCTAGTTGTTCTTCCGAAGAGAAAAAGGAAGGGGATTCGTGATCATCGCCAACGTGAATTTGTACTCAGTAGTAAGTACCGCACTGATATGAGGGACGTGGGGATTCTGTGATGGTCTGGTCGTTGGTTTGGTTGGTAGTAGTAGACTCAAAAGTTAGGCATTTCAGTTCAAAAGCTAAAAGCAACTTGGTTACTGATAGTTTAGAGGAAGTTTATCATTAGACATATACTATTACATCCATTCACTTAACCTATATCACAACAGCACCATGATTATCGCACTTTTGATCTCTGGACTCAATATATCTTTATATATTATAGCTTACTATAGCTCTGATCTACTAATTTAGAAGAGTACCTTGTTAGATGACATGGCAGGCCTTTGTCGTAATTTAAACTCCCGATATCCTAGCGATCTCCTAAATTAAAACATTATGTAGAGCACAGTGGGCAATGTGCATAATTAAAATACTAGCTCTAGTTTACATTCGAAATTTCCAGTATAATAAATGTTAGAGCATAATATGCTATCATCGTAGTGTACGTATAAAGTGGTTTTCTAGTTTCTGCTAGTTAAATCCTTTAGAATGTACCCAAATAACGGAGCGAACATTAGTATAGCTAGGAAACTTTCAAAAGAAAATGTTCCCATTATTGTGAACAATTGATCCATAACTTATATGCAAGTACAAAGACATTATTATTGCCACTAATTGATATTATACGGATGAAGAAGAGATTGTGTGAAGGGAATATAGTGCAGCCAATTAAAATCTAAAACTTGTTTCAGGCCTCTTCAATCATTCGCTCTACCTCTACATGTATGCGTCATCAGTTATCATCATCAAAGCACAATCATTTAGTATGTGTGTCTACATTATTTTGTAATAATGACTAATTAAATTAACAGAGTCATCCAATGGACATGATTTAGACACATGTTCAATGTTCAAAGAGGTGGATATGTTCAAAGTAATACAAAGTTGTTCGCACGTCAATTCTACCTGTTCACTCTCTTAATTGAGATATAATTACATTACAATTACAAGTTACTGTATACCTTTTATTAAATAGAATTACAGTTTATAATTGTAATTCTGAAATTACCAGCCAAAGTAGAGAAAAACATTAAAAATTAAACCCAGGAGTGTGTATGGAATCATCGTTTTATGGTTAGCTAGTGGTTATATTTATTTGATAACTGAAATAGCAGTTTAATTAATGAGATGTTGACACCTGTGTAATGTGTGCAATTTAAAACCACTACTACCACCGTACATCAACCGAACCAGCCATCCTGATCTCGTTGTGTTGAATGGATGTTGAGTAAGGGACCAAGTGTAATGTGTTTACACAGTGCACTGTAGGCATAACTAAAGCATACACAACAGAAACTGCAGGCTACTACTACTCCTTTTTAATCAAATCTACAAAATTAATTGAAACTACTGTGGGGAAGAAATTGGAAAACGAAGCCAAACAAATATTATAGCAAAACTTTTCAACATTATCCTACATAGAAATAATAAAACTGACTCAGCATACACAAATAGTAGATATCTATCTCCCTTTGTCACGGTTTGTGGTCTACTCGACGTTTTCACCTCATGTCTGTTCTGCTGGATTGAATCAGGCTGGGCTGGAAAACGAGCAAAATTTGGATGAATATTAAAAGCACTTTATGCATGATATCAACTGCTACATCAGGTGTAAAAACAAAGATCATTCAGATGCAATGGGATGTGAAATGATGCGAGCTTACGAAACCAGACGGCAATCGGCAACATTCAAATACTTCCGTTTATCTACTGAGACTTGTGAGACGCAGCGTTGTATTTAATTTAACACAGGTGAGCAAATCACTCGATTAATAAATTCTTCTTGGCATATTGCGAGTTTGCGAGTGAATTTGATTCTAGGTTTGATTGTTGTTAAATAATTTGTAAGTGATGCCTTTGACGATATGAAGTTTTATATAACCTATAATTTAATATTCATATATGCACGTTTTATTTTTTATTGATATTATATTCAAAATGAAATTTTGCTTTCGAGACAGACTCAGGACGTAGTGCAGTAATTATCTGTGTAGTTCGAGAGATAAACAATAAACAGAGATATTAATTAGAATTATTTGATTTAAGTGAAATAAAATGATAATCCTATTTAACAGCATAATAAGCTAGTTCCAAAGGAAGTTCTTTTTGGAAAAATGTTGAAGAAATTAGCCAGCCAGCGAATGAATTATTTTGTTCAGGGATTAGAGCATTCTTGATATATACAACTTTCACTATGTAATTGGCATTTCTCCTTTTCACGCCTGCATAGCGAATGAAAAAGCTTTTCATCCCTTTTCTATAGCATTTCCATTCGGTAAAAGTTGCTAAAAGTGAAAGTGTATTTGTAATGTAGTAGAAGGCATGTGGCTATTTATAGGCCT
>JABASI010002256.1:0-20431 GCA_019776505.1 Tomocerus nigrus
GGACACTTTCCCAAAAATTCAGGACTACGACTCTGATATGCCTGATAATCAGCAACTACTACTCACTACTAAAAATCAGTACCTATACCTACTTAGAGTACTGTGTCCCCGATTGAAGCATTAATTGAAAGCATATTTTAGTCCTGCACACAATTCCTTTCTCTCCCCAAAAAATAAGTTCCGATATCTGAAATGTCAGTATAGTTATTTATAATATTCATCGGATGTGTATTTATTTGATCTTGAAAAAACGCCACTTTAAAAAATATTCAGAATCTGAATTCAGAAAGTTGCAAAATCTAATTCTTATGTTTTACATTTTATAAACATACTAATAATAAATTTCAACCTTGTAATGTGACTTGATTACGATAATGCAGTATAGTTTTACGTAGCAAACCGCGGTTGTTGTTTCATTATACGCGTTGCATGTATTAGCTAACAAAGAGTGATATTTAGTGTGAGTCTTAGTTTATTATGCTACTACAAGAATATAATATTGGGTACATTATGTAGAAAGCTGCAGTATAATTTGAAAACTGAAAAGAACAATAAGGTTTTAAAAGTAAGGAGTTGAAGAGATATAGAGGACGTATATGGCTTGTAGCACTATGGAATTATTTAGCAGTGGCGTTGTTTGCTGCTGAGTAGTTGATGGTGTATTGCATTTAGATGCACGCAACATGGGGAAAGGAAGGATATTTTTTTCTTTAGGAAATTGGTTTACTACAAATGTGATATTGTTATGCATATAGGTGCCCATGGAACGTAGTCTGGTACTGACTGTTATAATAATATCGATTTGCCTGGGATCTGCAATGAGTCTGGCATACATTATCTGCTACTGCTGTCGAAAGAAGAGGAAAGAGAGCGGAGGTGATGAGGAAAGTCTTCAGGGGATACTTGCGGATGGGAATAGCAGCAACAAGGATACCACTTCTGTCAAGAGTCACAATGGGGTACTCAACATAAAGGTCCCTCTCATGAAGAATAAATCCATGGGGTAAGCCTTAAACGATTTTCATCAAGTCCCATTCTTGTCCTTCTTCAATGCACAGACACTTCCCTCTCACCTCCCCTTTCTTCTCCCTACCTTCGCTTTCTTTCTACGCTTTAGCATCCAGTGACATCATTGTTAGCAATGCTTACTTACTCACTCAACACGAACTGCACGCTGCCACAGAAACAATGAAGGATTTTGCTAATGCGTGACATTCTCCGAAGGCCAGCTAAACAACGCAGACTGAAGATGAGAGGAGCAACAGAAGCGTATCCTCTCACAATCTGATTAACTTTCCTTTTTACGTGTTGTTACACCCGCACTGCACACCTTCATGTTCTCATCCCTGAATGAATAACGAAAACGAGTTCAGCTCTACTTTCTCCTTGTTGCTCTCATGCACGACCATTCATGAATGTTTGATGTGTCTCCTTCTCCTTGTCATCAACTAACATTTAGGGATTCATTCCACGCATAGCCTACACTACTATTAATCTTATTTAATCCCTACTTCTCTATTACCAATAAGCATATTATTGCCATCCATTCATTCCCTTTTATTTATATTTAGCTGTGCTAAGATAAGTACTGGATATGGATTTCAGAATTTCAGACATAAAGTACAGTAGCTAGGCGTTAAGTTAAGACTTCTACTGCGAGTATCATATTTCCCCCGGCTAATCTCATCACCATGCTAACATATTATTATATTTACTGCTCGATGCTTCCAATTGTTAACATGAAGTCACCTTTTATGCAGCCACAAGTGAATGTGGTATCTTATCGGCTCATACTGTACACTAGATAACCCAAAAGCAAACCTAGGAGGACAGTCCTGTTTATGTTGGCGTGTTCGAGAAAATGTCATTTCTAATTCAAATCCAACTGTTACGACACCGTCCACCGTCATGGTACTTGCTATGCACACCGGTCCTAAACCTCAAAACTATAGCGTGATATTTTTAAGTCAGTCGAAACTTTTTTAACCAAAATTGTGGCATGGTTAAATCCACTTGCGGTCAAAACTGTTTGAACTGTCATACCAAAATAAGCCACACACAACACCACCGCAGAAATGCAAGTGCTCCATCGTCCAAAACCCGTTTCCTATGAATAAATCTTTAGAAGTTAATCAATAGTTCCCTGGGTAGAATGCCTGTGATATAAATTCGAAATTGTAAACTCATCTTCATTTAAATCACAACTGGAAGCCCCGAATTGAATATTAAATATCAACTACTTAAATATTTATTATTTATTGGTTTTTTATCTGGTTTTTGTTTTACAGAAAACAATAAAACCTGTTAAACAGATTTTTTCGGCCAAAAGTCTCAAATGATGGATGAAATTGTATTTAAAAGCATTTACTACAATTAATCTCAGTGTTTTTAAGCAAAATTTATTAATTTAGCATTTTATTGAAATGATAACACTATTCTACATTATTTTTTATCTGACAAAACACGAATATCCGTAGATTGTTAAATTCGGTGCTCATTATTATGAATACCTACGCTGAAAAATGAAGTGATTGTTGACAGCAGGAAATGATATGATATACGATGCACACAGTTTTGGGCGTGAATGACTTGATAGCAAAATCTGTACTCGAAAAAGTCCTCAAGATAGAATTACATTTTCAGTTGCTTACAAGAGCCTTAACTGGTACCTTTGTCTCTTGTCAACTGTGACATGCAGAAAATCGATGTTTCTTTAAGGAAATTGTCTATTGCTTACCAAAAACAAACATTGGGATTTCCAAGAATTTTGGAGCAGCGACCTTTTTTATAATCATGAATTCTAGCTCTCCCAATTGCTTGTGTAAGAGATGAATTTATGTTATATAACAACGTCCTCACAGTCCTCAGGTATGTTGAAGCAGTGTTCTTTGATCGTAACTTGGTAACCTTCCATCACTGTCGTAGGGAATGAATTAATAATGTTCTGCCTCTGCTCAGTTCTTTAACTTGGCTGGAAGGTAATGTAGGAAATTGTGTTTGATGTTCTCCTTTCTCTTTTGACTTGAAATTGTGGAGTAAATCTGAAGGAAGCTCTTGTGCATTCAGCTTTAGCATACATTACCCGTACAGTCAAAGGATAGAACTTGGTTTGTCATCTTACGTTAGCTCGGATGAATGCAGACGAATCGATGTATTAATTACTACTAATGCATCTTGTCAAACTGATCAGTTTGCACTTGGTTATTTAGTTGGAAGGCTGTGGTAGTTGAGTCATCTTGGAGAATAATTACTTAGCCACCCACAAATGAGTAAGTGGCGCGGAAAAAGGAGGAGGGGGGCTTTGCTTTATTTAAGCTTTGACATTGATATAGAGCCCAAATCTTCTTGCCCTCCTGCTTAATTCAATAGCAATAAATGTTAAAAAGGGAAGCAATAATATCAAGTTCAGTGAGTGCATTAAATCGAACTAAGAATCCTATTGGCAGACTTCCTATAGATACAAAGGCTTTCACTATCATTATTTCGTGAGTAAAATATCAAATTTCCGGCTTGCCTGCTGATGTGATGTGATGAAAATCGAATTGGGTTGAATGCCAACCACAATGAAACTGACCTTGCTGTTCCCTTCCTCGACTCCATTCTAATAATCATAAGTCTATCTGTATCCATTTCTCGGTTGTGTAATACTTTCAGCGAAATGATGACAGAGAATCCTTTCCCAGCTTCGCTCCTGAAATAATGATACAAAAGTCGAGAATATAGCTCAGCCACATAATAGATTTGCAGGATTAGGAAAAGGATCTTAAGCTACATGCAATTCTCTGATATTGGAAAGGTAAGCATTATTTCTAAGCAAGTAAAACTAGTTGACTCCAAACAGTGAAAACCTTCGTTCTATTTAATCTTAGCTGTATTCACTACGCATAGTATGCCTAATATTATCATCTCCATATAGAGAACGTTTTTGTAGTCTCCTGCGATAATGCTAGGCGGGGACAGAGAACTAAATTACAGAATAACAGGATTTTCTAAAGGCCTCCACCCAAAATTTTCCGTTTGTATAAAAACCTTTGGCCGTAGTTCTTATTCTCATGCTGTAACTGCTACTTATGCTTCTAGTATATAGGGCAATATTTTAAAAGTGAATAAACTCCTCCTTAATGCAACTTTCTCATTGGACATAATGTTCAGTGAAAACAAAGTGAAAGCATTTTAGTGTTTTAGATGCAATGCAAGTCATATTTAAATATAAATTATTGCACATAATGCGAAACAAATATCGTATGAAACAAATTCAGTAACATGCATAAACAATTCTGGCATATGTATGATATGTACCTACTTATTGTAAGCATGACTAGGTTGGTGAAAGTTGAGAATTGATATTATGAGTGTGTGCAGTGAGAAAATGAGAAAGGAGTTTGTGAGAAGAACTGTGTGAAAATTAATGAGGAAGGATCAAAAGGGAAAGATGAACAAGTGTAGCCCTCTGTGTGTAGCTCGGGAAAGGCTATCACAGTTTTCACATCTTCAGTTTCAGGCATTTCCTGCTCTAGCGAAAGTTTCGTCGTTGTTGGCTAGATGTAGTGGCCTTCCAGGTTTCGTTACAAAAGAGCTTTTGGTTTGCTGTGACGGAGAAAGTAAAATTATGTGCGATGCAGAAAGTAGATGTAGTCCACATTTTGATTTCCTTGTGCCGAGTAATGCCAAAGGTTTATTTCCCTAGCGTTTCACAAGCCATTGTTAATTCTTTGTAGTGCAGATTTTAGAAAGTCAGTGGATGGAAGGAGAGTGAACATGAGCTGAGAAAGTAAATTGGGTGTCTATAACATAAAGGGCTTTTACTCTATGATTACAAAACATTTGACTTATTTACTCTGAAGAGTGTGTGTGTGTGTTTATACGCTAATATTATAGTCTGTGACTGTTACATGCTGCAGAAGTGATTCGAATTTGTTATAAATTCTCCTATTTCTTGACAGTAGGTCATACGATTACTTAGACTACGGACCTAATCCAACTGAGATTGAAAATTCTTTCTCGCTACGTGCTTCCTAGCGTGCATTGTATACTTTTATAGCTTTTATAGGTCAGCCAGACACTTAATATAGTTCTGTAGCCATAAGACGAAGGGAGTGTGTTGCTCTTTCAGCTGGCACATACAACACTCGAGTGCAACATAGTGTTGTTAACTGTACATGGATGTATGTAACCCTTTTGTTTTGCGATACTGGTTTATATTCTGTATCTGTAGTTATACGGACAAAAAGCCCATATTACATGCTATCCAAATCGATACATTCCTCGGTTGGTGATATAGTGCCATAATGTCATGCCAGACGATGCCACTTGACTATCGTATGCCTATAATGCTCTAACGCTCTATCTCTGTCCCTATGTATGTATATGTAGCAGAGGGCTAACCGCAGAAACAGACAGATTCTTTTCCAACAATGATTCTTATAGGGACTTCCTTGTTTATTGTCTTGCTCAGCCATGATGATGCATTCATATGGGAATTCAAAAAAGTAGATTCACTTATCTCGATTCTGCAGCAGTTTGTATCGTATGATGAAGTAGGACGTAAAGTGCCCATATGCATCATGATAATTGGCTTTAGAAATATTTATAGTATGACGAGATGAATTTTCTTGCAGATAGCAATCATGGAACACAATCATTATTTATAGAACGTAATGGTAACTACGCTACGCCGTGCATAGTGGCAGGCTACTAGAACAGGACGAGAGGATATAGAAGAGCTGTGTTATGTTATGTGATGTTCTTTGAGGCCGATAAAATAACCTGCTCTTGATTCTTTGTACGACGTAACATTAGGCTGCTAAATTCTGACTTTCTCTTGTCTGCCTGGTGTACTAGTGAGTAGTGATGTGGGGAGAGCCGAGTGTGGGCAGATATTTCATCCCTTTCTTCTCTTGTCGTCAAAGAAATAGAAAACTGGAGCATACAGTGTTTTAGTGTGGATGAGCAAAAAACAATACAGCAATAATAAAATAGACGTAGGGACTTTGTATTAGCTAAATAAGAGGAAAAGTAATTCCATTTGCAGGTTCTTCTGTAGACACAAACAGTAGCTGGCGAAATATAAATAGATACTATGCATAAGTAAGTGAGAATAAAATGAAAGGGAATGTAGTGAAGGAGCGTTTTGCAGTCGAGGGTTTTTCAAGTGGATAGTATGACTGTGAAGAACGTTGGTTGGTAATCCGAGATAATTTGATGTATACCCATGTGGAGTATCTGTGGCTTGGATGCTGTCATTTTGTCTGGGTCAGTGCCAGAGCGAGGCTAGGCCAGTCGGGGCAAATTGCCGTGAAATCTGCCAAGGAAGGAAGTGGAGACTACCTACCCTATACTCTTGCACCACATAATACACAATAATATATTTAGTAATGGATCTGATGTAACCAGCCAATCTATAGGGAAAAGTAGCTCTTGAGAAATAAAGAATCTTGCACATTCTCCTCTTGTAGTTTCGTGTACAAAGATGTAGTTAGGTATCCGCGTTGCGTTCCTTCCTTCCAGATATACATAAATACAGACATACCTATAGGAGTGAAAGTAGTGGATGGTGGTAGCTAACTACCTTAAATCCCTACCACCACCTCTAGTACCTAGTAACAGTAGTAGTAGTTGTAGTAATAGTAGTACATCTAGTATCTGTATGTTTTGTGGATGTGTAGAGAGCTCCCGCCCGCTCATTGTACTGCTAAATAGCGGAGAGAGAGACAGAGAGACAGAGAGAGAGAGAGAGAGAGAGAGAGAAGGAAGAGAGATAGGATAGGAGCAAAGTTTGTGAATTAAGTCAAGTCTAGATAAGAGTGATACAGGATTTTGCTTCCCCTCTATAAATATCTGATGTGAGTGAGTAAGTCAAATCTAATATAAAACAAGGAGCGATAAGGTTGGCAGGAGAAAGACAAGTCTCCAGAAATGAGGATTGTGGAAAAGTTGTGTATATTTCTAGGAAATTGGTAGGTTGGCTTTGGGCACGGGCGCTTCCTTGCTTCTATGCACTCAAGCCACTTGCTCTGCCTTCTGTCTTCTTGGCTTTCTTATTACATTTAGTTAGGAAGTAAGTGGATAGTGCTCTCGTTTCTTTCTTCTAAGGATATTTTAATATTAGGTAGTCGGAGGATGTAATAGCTCTTCTTCTGTGTCATCCCATATATTAGATGCAGTGCACGCCAGGCAGGCAGGGCAGGGCTCTATAGCTGTGGGATATTTCTCTGATAATCTCTTGCCAGCATCGCAGTTGAGTTGAGTAGCATTTGATCCCAACAAGTTACTTCTCCCCGTCCTCTCCTCATTTTGACTTGGCTCGACTAAAAACTCATGACTTGACTTCAGCTTCCTTCGTTCAGGCAGCAGAGACAATCCAAGGCGACACCAACACAAAGAATCAAGTCCAAGTCGAGCAATGCAAAGTCACGTCACCGTCGACTCAGCCAAGTCTCCTTGTAGTCGACTGCAGTCAATAAGCGAGCATGTCGTGCTCACTATGTACATATCGTACATCGATGTGGGACAAGCGACGGAGATGATTAGGAGCTGTAATAAGGAAATGAAGCTGACTTTGATAACACTCCACACACACACACACACACACACACTGTACTTGTCTAAGATGGGATCTATGTACGTAGCTGTAAGTAGTTTCTTTCTATTGGCGAGAAATGTCAAACGGTGATGTGATAGTGGTGGCTGGTGGGCGAAGTTGGGCAAAGGCTTAAAAAACTCTCAGTGAGTGAGCAGTGGATGCGGAAGTACGTAGTGCCGCTCTAGTCGGCCACTACTCCTCTCACATCCATGCACATTATGATATTGTCGACCAGGAGGAGGATGGATTGTAAACTATTTCCTGATACATACAGGAAATGCTCGGCAATCCACTTTCTCCTCACACTGACATTTACAATCCCTTTCATTATAATATTTTATCATGGTGCAGCCCATGCATAATGTGCACACACTGCTGTGCTGTACTCCTCTCACTACTCACTACTGTCTTGGAACTCTACCACTGCATCGATAAGGCTGCATTATTCACAGGTGAACTAGCCGGGTAGGCTGATTAGCATCTCCGGCCAGATATTTCTTTAATAATTTCTCTATTATTTCCAAGGAGAGTGGATGCCTCTACATAGGCCCATTATTACCTACTACCTATATCTACTTCGCTATTTAAATAGTTGTAGGATAGGTGTGTGTGGTTGTGGTATCCGTATAGTGGATGGAGGAGTGTGAGGGCGAGGGAGGGCATGAAACCAATTCCTATCGGCACAGTTGGAGGCCGTGTGGAGAGAAAGTTCAATTTCGTTGACCATTGTCGAAAGAAAGTTCTCTTTCAGTGCAGTCGGGCTCTATTTTTCGCATGCGGATGAGAGCGGAATGAGTAATTCAAAGTGAGGCAGGAGGGCGTTCCGTTGTCAACTGAAGGAAGGCGACCAGAGAAGGCCGCAAGGTCCGTCGTCCTCCCTTTCGCAGGCTGCGGAGACAAAGTGTTGGTGGAATGACGAGAAGTGGCCAGGGCAGCGTAAGGGAAGGCTACCTACGCAGCCAAGAAGACTGAGACGTGGAGGAGAAAGGGAAGGAAGGGAAAGCGAAAGGAGATCTGAGCAGAACATCTCAATTATGAACGCATGCTGAGCGGATCGATGGAAGGATAGCGCTTGCGGGACTGCAAGGGTCTTGGCGAGGCTGCCCGGGCCTTCGTGCAAAGTCACACGGCACACTCACTTCCCTGTTATTCTTTCCATTGTGCACTGACTGAGTGAGTGAGTGACTGAGGGCAGGAGAAGCGAAGAGTTAGTGGTGTCCGTTCCTTCCTCACTTCATTTAACTTAACCCAGCCAGCCAGAGCCACTCACGTTTCTTCTTCAAGGCACGGAGCAGGACGTCTCCCTTTATTAACTAATGAAAAAGAGGGAGCCCGAGCGTAACAGTTGGGGAAATGGAAAAAGGACCATGTCCATATCTCCACCAGTCAGTCACACAGTGGAATACTAATGTTCATTGATTTTTGCAGGAAATGAGTCCTTCGTCATTTTTCAGATTAAATTCGACTTGTTTCCGACTTTCGATTACTCTCCCCATACATGCAAGCGATACACAAATAAGGCGTCCTTAATAGACGGATGGACCTGTACTCCAGCCACAAGGGCTTTATTTAACCACTTGGATTCTATTATAACTAGTTGCGAATAATATTAAGTATATTAAATAACCTTGCTACGTGATGTCCGGAGAATGAGGCTATGCCCACAGCCACCTACTACTATAAATGTAAACGGAGCTCCTATAAAATATTTCTAATCTCATAGGATCCGGAGTGAAAATAAGTAGGAGTTGTTTTGTGTGCCTGGTCGAAAAATATTCCCGTTTTGTTTTCTAAGTTAGAGTTTATGATCCTATTGTCGGACCTGTGTCCTGCCGTCTGATGCATTTAATTTATTTTTGATTGTCCACTTATTCATTTGCAAAATGACAGGTAGATTGCCAAATTCGGGTATTACATCTGCCTGCCGATGACAAATGTATACAAGTTGCGTGTGCTCAGCAAATTACTTAAAGTAGGTACATCTGGAAGAGAGTGCACGTGTAACATAACATTTATAGCTGGCCATGCAACCTTTCTTCCCGACTCTCCAGAATCCCATCACATTACGACGCGACGGGTAAATACATATTTACCGCACGTGAGTCCTCTACGCATATAAATAAAATGTTCCTGATGTCGGGAAGGTGGCCAGACAAAGGTTGTTACCAGATAGCAATCAATACACTTATGTAATGTACGTCCTCCTCCTAATACGATTTGTCCCTAGCCTGCCTAAATGTTCTGTGTCATTTACTTTTCTTTCCTGTAGACACTTCGGGTTAATATTGTGGCCACTAACTATTTGCCATTCACCTGCCTCCATAAATATTTGATGAAATGCGTACATACACAGACTCTCTATCAGTCTAATGGTTTCCTAAAATATGAATACTTGAGTACCAAGATGAATGGCAGTTTTGGGCGCTATTTTACTAGCTCGTTAATGGCATGAGCTACCTAGCATTATAACTGAGAGACGAAGGAAAGCAGCGGCCCGATTCTCTTTCTCTCCCTCTCTCTCTCTCTCCTGTTTTAATTTGAGTGGAAACTTTATTGTCTTCATTTGTTAGCGATTTGTACACAAAAGCTATTATAATTTGAGTCTCAACTTAAGTATATACTAACCTTACATCAATAATAGCTACATTGTAAACAGTTAATACGAGGTTCGCTCAAATAAAAACAGATACTCAGGGATTTTCTATCTGCCCTTCCAAATAACACTAACACCTATACACAAACCAAACAACCAACTCAAGGATTCTTTCCTTGATTTTTTAATTACCTATTAATTTTACACGTTCCAACATTATTTTTCAAATTGCATGACCGTGTTTTTACAAGCAATCAAATAATTAGTTCATGTTACTTGATATAACTCTATCAGCTGTGTTTAATACCTTCATTAATTCTCATTTCTAATTCCGGCAAGTACACAATAATTGTTGAGCGTGTCTCATATGCCAAAATATCTTTTCCGTTTCCATACAAATTCACTAACTCAAGGATATAATCACGTTTTCATCCACGCCACTCACATTCACTACTAATATACCTACCTACAGGGTCGTTCATTACCATTCTGATTCTTTGGCTAATATAATTCCGGGAATAGTGGCTAATATTAAACCTATTTACTTTGTGTTATATAATCTCTCCTTTCAAATCAACGAATTCAATTACGTTAAAAAACGGTATGTGCTCAACTAATTTAAAACCTTTGTTGAAATATTTTTGACGGAATGATTTAAAAAAATTTACTCAATTTAGATGATACCCTTGATACATAATAAACTTATGTTTTTAAGAGATTAAGACTAATAAATTAAAAAAAGATTCATAGCCTTGTTCAAGCGTAAAACCTATATGAAATAATAGTTTTTCGGGGCAACCCTAAATTATGAGATTCTAAAAATGGTAATGAACTTCTCTGAATTGCTCCTCGGAAATGTATAGTTGGATTGGAAGCCAAACATAAGTTTGAAAGTAACGTTGTTGGAAAGTGTATCGGGAAGAGGTGATACCCTTGAGAGTTATTGTGTTCACGCTTACGTTAATAAGTCTACAGGATGTCTGAAAATGCGGATACATATGCAAAGTAAGTATATACAGCAAGTGTTTGTAGCAACAGTAGTATAAATAAAGTATATAATGAAATGAATAGGGAATTAATTTGTTTCGGAGCTATATCGCTTTCAAAATTATTAGTTAGTCTGGGTGTAGCATTTACCACAGACATACCTAGGGCTTAAATTTGTGTGCTCGTGAGTTTACATCATGATCGCCTTCATTAACCTATGCATTGTTCAGGGTAATGTGGTTTGTCTTATCTTCCCTTTCTATTATTATTGCTCTGTTAAGTCATGTAGGTCGGGAAATGGGAATGTGAAGGAAGGAAGGAGACTTCTTTGCGATAATATTATGTTTAATATTTAATAGTAAATAATGAAGTATAGTGAAAGATGTAGCTGAGGGTAGACACTGTGTGTCCGAGTGACTGCAAACATAGATAAACAATTCAATTGAATGAATAGAGCTTTTGTATCTTTATCTATCTATTACTTCTGATGTGATAGTCAGTCCAATTTCCTAATGTACAATTTCATGACGTTTCACTGAATAAACACCCCATTTGCAAACATTAACAGAGGGCTTTTAATTTTTCTCAGCCAACCAACACTAGTGGAGTGTATTTTAGTACGTGCTTGAAAGGGTAGCCAAAGCAAACGAAAGGGTTTTTACTGTGTGAATGAAATAGGCCATCTGAATAAATGTCATTTCTTTATTTTTACGCCTTGTTAATAAATCCACTCGTAAATGTCCAGACACAATTGACTACAAATATTTTCTAGAACTTAATGGACGTGTTTTCCTTGCGGAGTCAATCCTACCAACTATACCTAAAAGATATACATACATAGCTACATCATAACAATAAAAAGGATGTGCATTGAGAGTTATATAGTGTTTATATGGATATCGTGTGTGTGTAGTAAGAACATTGTTTGTACACTGCTCCGAGTGAAAGTCATGTGCGAGACTATAAATCCCAGTGTAGAGCATAGTCATAGTTTTAGTAGTTTGTAATGTAGTAGGAAATGATGCTAATGCCAGGGAATATATTGAGCTTCCTTCTGTCAATGGCAGAAATACAATTGAGATAAAAAATGATGGTCCCCTTAAGAGGTTTCATTGCCGGGGAACACATGTATTTGAAGAGACTTTTAATCATAATGAAATGAAAGTAAGGAGGAGTGGAGCTAGATTTTCTCGTCGACTGAATTTAGAGATTCATTGCGAGGCACACGTAAGAGTTGGATGTCCCCAGTGGAGCATTACAAGTACACCTGGGGATTGTCTTTGCTCGTCAGGACACGTGCAACATTACCTAGAATTGCAGTCATAAAAATTTTAAACTTCAATAAAATTCAAATCATTTTTGGTTTATTCTTTATCAGGGATCCACATTAGTGTGCATTTATATTGTGAAAACGGTGTTTGTACACAAGGAAAGCACATTTGCTTTGGTAGGAAGAGACTGAGGAAGGTAGGAGAGGGGATCCTCCTCTAAATTTACTTGTTCAGCATTTGCAGCTCCGCTATTACTGTATTGCACCTTGGGATTTGCAAGTTTGGTACTTTGGTTGGTTGTTTGATGGGAGGTAGGGAGTCGAAAGAAAATTTCAGTCCACAGGCTCCTTCCACTACTACGCACGATTTTATTATTTTACGAAGCACTGAACAGAGTGAGGAAACTTTAGCTTTCCTTGCGTTGATATCCTCCGTTTTGACTCTTTCTCATCTCACACTACATACTGCTGGCTGCCACTGACTAAAACTAACTAGCAGTACTTGTTACCATGTCTGATGGCGTAGAGAAAGAGAGAGAGGAGGGCAGGCGAGGCCACAGTCCTAAGTTCGATGCGATTATCGACTCGGTTAAGTAAACAAAGGATTTAGCCGTGGATCCCCGTCTTGATAAAAGGTTGAATTAAGTATACAAAGCCCTCACTACCTACATAATAGAGCAGCTCGAATTTTCTGACGATGACGAAGGAAAGGCTCGACAAAGACTTGAATGCTTTACTTACTTTCTACCGTGCCTACTAACATCCGAGTCCTTATGACTCTCGTAAGTCGTACGTAGTAATAATAATACTCCTCCTATTTAGTCTCTGTCCCTACCTTTCTCAGTTGTTCTTTTCACCATCATCCACGACGAGTAATGATATTTCCCCTTTGTTTGCCCTCAACTCTGCTCTGCTCTGCTCCGCGTCCTCAGAACACCAGATGAGAATGTTATACATTAATTCATTATGATTATTTTGTAATAAATGCTTTCGCAAATACTCATAACAATTATTATGTCTTTGACTAATCTCCTAATGTTGACCTTTAGTTTATTAATATCCACGTCTATATGAGCATAACTCTCTCCTACTTACTTCTTAAAGAGAAAGTCCTATAGCTGGCTATTTTAAGGTTATGGGCCTCTTATAGTAGTACTTAGCATTACAAGAATGAATGTTGTGATATGAGACATTAGGTTGTTGTAGCCAACAATAAAGGATAATATCTCCTTTTTATTTATTGCCAAATGTACTACAGAAGACAATAATGAATAGCATAATGAAATGCAATGTTCAGATCTTTATCTCTGCTTCCTTTAGCATTTCTCTAGCAAAGCAGAGTTGACTCATCGTTAGAAAATGTAGGTAGGTAGGCTGCGAAAACTTCCTCAATATCAATCTACGGATATCAGATCTCCTGCACCATTTACTGCTCCGTTTTCTTGTTTTGTATTGTACCAGTATTATTTGTACCTTTGTTCTTTTCTATTGTGATTGAGTGTTGAGTGTCTGAAAAAGCTCTTTCTTCGCTGCCTTGACTCACACTGCATGCCTGCCTGTTCAGTCGGCTTGGTTTGTTTTGTGTTAGCTGTCATGTCAGGATACGTAACGAAACGTAATTCGATTCTCTAATTCAACTTCAACTTCTAAGAGTAAGACTTCCCCACTATAGCCCGTCATTTTCTTTTCTACTCTGTAACTCTGTAGGTATGGCATGTTTTCTACTAATAGCTCTACATCGCCGTTCCTTTTCAAAGACACTCTGCTTTTCGTGAGAGGTAGCACTAGATCACGATATACGCTATAAATAAAAGTTTGAGAAAGCACAACACAATAAGAAAAGGCTATCTTATTCGAATAAAGAAATAAGCGATGACATCTACAGCAGTTGCAAAAAGCCATGGGTTTTTTCAAATGAAACCCTAAGCCCGAGTAAAAATTCCCAACCATCCAGTCAATAACTTAAAAACTATTTATATAAAGATCCTATTCGCTAAGAATTTACATTCTTAGCGAATAGCTTATTCATTTAGATTATATTGTGAAAATCGTCTTGGTTTGCATTCACATTAATATGCGTATGCAATCAACATTTTAAAATTCCTAGTAAATACAACAATAATAATTTTCATCATTGTGCAAACATTTCGGAGAAAGTATAAGAAGGAGAAAACCAGAAAAAACTTTTTTGTCAACCCTTCGAACAACAACAGGAACAAAATGTTCTGCTTCACATCACAAACATACGTATGGTATTGATTGTCAGTGAAATACTGTGAGTACTGTATGTACCTTGTACCCAGTAAGTATATTATATCCTGTATTATGCCGTTAGAGGATTTAAGTAGATATAATAATATCTATGTAAGTACATAAGCATTTTCTGGTATTCAACGAACGTCTACATTCCCAGATGCCCTGCACCAATTTTATAAAGAGTAAATGGTATTATGGTACCTTTTATTTCTTGTAGGTACGGCTACTAATATTATTCTGAATGTTGAAAGTTGTCTACAAATTAAATGAGAAACTCATTTCCGAAATAAAAAGGGTGAAATTTAAAAAGAGAGCATCAAGGGGAGGCGAATTACTTTATTTGAACACACAGTTCTCACGATGTGCATCCGTTCCAGTTCCACTTCTTATTGAGTAGGTACTCATTTCGCTCAACTTAGTCTTCTTTCAACTTGGCATAAAGAAAATGATTACCTACTCATATTACTTTTGCATAGAACCCAAGCACAAAATTTGTTAGGTACTATCGATTGATGTGTTGTTATCAAACCATCATTTCGACATCTGTTTAAGAATCTCGTTTTTAGTAGGCCATAAAAAATTCCTAAAAGGTATTCCTAAAAGCTAAAAGGGACTTCTTGCAAAAATTTAATCAGTTTTATTTTGTCCTGGAGAGAAACTAAGTCACTTGACACTTATTTACGTAATCATCCGACTTTCGACATGATTACCACAAAATGCATTTATTTTTGATCATAGAATTGAGAAATATAATATATTTCCGATACTTTTTTCTTTTCTTTGACTTTTTGCGAATTTATTCAAAAAAAACCAAACATATTTATGTATGCATAAGAAAAATACATCTAAACTTTGCTCGGTTTTTTAACCTTGAAACGCAAAGCTATAAGGCACTAAACACGTAGATCCAAAAATAAAAATGCACGTCTAGTAATTATATTAGATAGACAATTTAAATTCACATGTATCACAACTTTTGTTGACGCAATAGTGTTTTGTGTTGATTGTGCAATGCATTATTTTTAAGATAGATAAAATATAGGAATAAAAGTCACAAGAACTTAGTGACTTGATTGCAGGACTCTACGGGTTTCCCCTTTTCTGTCTACACGTCTCAAATTTCTATCTCGGCATTCGAGTCTCCGGTTTTCAAAGGTTCAAAACATTTGTTCACGGTCGATGTGAAGATCCAATTCTGTTTGGTCTAGTCTAGAGTCTATTAGTTGCTTATCTGAAAGATCCATGTCATTTATGCTGCATCATTTACAATAAAGCCAAATGTCGACAAAGCCCAACAGTTTGCATAACATTCTTGATATTTGAATAAATATGAGCAATAGATCGGCAATGTAGATAACCAAGTATAATATTTATAAAGGTCGTCTATGCATCACTAGGCTTTATTTAGGGGTAACCAGCAGATGAAGGAGCGGAACAGTATTTTGCAGCATTGTCATCCCGTTAGCAATTTTGTTTGACATAAAATTATCATATTGTGTCATGGGAAACTACTGGTGAAAGTCATGTGCATATATTGCTGGGAAATTTTGTACGTATATTAAATTTGAAGTCATATTATTTGGAACATAGGGACGCATGTATTGTCTAGGACCAAGGAAAACTAAAACTTCATAGAAAATGGCTAATACATATTTGGATGAGTCGAATAAAAGTATGCCCTCCATTTTACGACCTGTAAACAATTTCCCGACAGTGTACATATATTATTTAGGGATATGTGCAGATAGAGCAGAACGCTACTTTATAGCTATCCAAAACTTTTTAATAGAGAAAATCAGACAAGCGGCCCAACAGTAATAGCAATAAGGAAATCGTTAAAACCTACATGCACATATTATATTTCGTTTTTTCTGTTTCTCCCTCATTTTTCGGAGCTACCTTAACCTGATATTCGGAAAGAACTTTTAGGAGTAACACATGAATTGATCTGTTGTTATTTTTTGGGTTTTATCTACACCAATTTAGTTTATTTTTAGAAAATTTCTCATAGGTGTCCCAAAAGTGGAAGAGGAAATTCAACAAGTACCTAGATAGCCATATCTTTTTTACTGTCTCTCCATATTTATGTCTTCCTTGACAGATCAGATAAATAAAGATGATAAAAAATTAATTTAATTAATTCTCATGGTTGGTAAGTTTATTAATTAATTCAGTAAATGTGTTGTACATTATAGTTGAATGGTGTTTATTGTGTTCTCAAGAACAATTTCGTTTATGAAACAGTCAATAAAATTTCTGCCCCGATTTGGGATGTAAAGTGATGTTCATCTTTAAAATTGGTTCCCTCAATTTCATTTTAGTGGTAAAATATTACAATATAATGTAATTTCCCGGGAAATATAATTTCCCGGTCTGACTTCAATAGTTTGGCGTAGAGCTAAAATGGGAAACTCGATTACACAGTACTACAATTATTGTATTTCTTTTAAGATTACGGCGTCGGTAAATTGCAGAAACTGTGTTGTGCGAAATTGAAAAGTGAGGGGAGCGAGGCCGGAGGTAGTTGAGCAGCCGCAGTCTAAGATAATTTCTGAGGGAGTACTATAAAGTCAATCACTAATTGAAAGAGTGCCTCGGCTAGCTCGGCTGGCTGTCGTATCTTTGTTGGTAAATTCGTGCATGTTCTGGAGATTGTACCTATGCAGATAGGATGCATATATTTTTAATTAGAGTAGTAGGCCATTAATATGAAAGTGTTATTGCTTTCTAAGTTGGTAAAGAGGGTCTCATTCGGTAGAAACATAGTGTAGGTAGTTCCCAGTGTCCCATTTATTCTTATCCCACGTTTAATAGAGAAATAATAATATAAATATCTAGTTTTAAATAAAGTAGAAGAACCATCCTGGCGAATTTACATGTATATGAGGCTGTTGCTGCATAGTTTGCCTTTCATTATCTTAACTTGGTTTCTTGATTGTAAAGATGTGTGATGACTTTTATGTAGACATTACGTATGCAACACACATACTAATAACTAGTGCTAACGCGTAGAGGGAATGGCTATGGGGATATCTACATTCCATGCATAAATTAATAGGCGGCCTAGTGACTAATATTCAAATTAGTATATCCTTTGTCTATTAGCAGAAATCGTAGCATCATTTGTGCGTACGTATAATGTGTGCATTTGCATTAGAGATGAGAGTGGTGTTGGTGTTGCATACAAATACTGATAATGTGATAACCAATTGTAGTGTAAGTGGAATTCAGAGGCGGAGAGCAAATACGCTTTTCTCTAATAATACAAAACGACTTAGGGTAAATAAGAGCATTGGACATATCTATGTTACGTAGGCAGTCAGTCGGCGATAAGGGAGAAAGGGAGAGAAAGCGCTCTCCTTTTCCGCCAGAATTTTTTTACCATTAAGTGTAATCATGTTATGTATTTGTTCAATTTAAGCCTGTAAATAAAAAGGATGCCTTGAGAGAAAATGGTGGAGTAGAGAGAGAGCGAGGAAGAAATTCTCATCGTCATATTATTTATCTATGCTTAGACTGGCTGGCTGGGAGTAGAAAGTACAAGTCGGGAAATAGAGCCGCTGCCTGCTCTTTCCTTAGGTCATAGTCGATACACAAGTAAATGAGAGAAGTGAAAAAATGGGTAGTTCTCTTCAATTGTTCCTTATAGCGGCATTATATTCTTACTTAATGCCAACTCGGCTCCATATAAGCCCAGTGCATTGCATATGATAGAAATATTATGTAGCAGCGGCATGTAAGTAGGAAGGGATCCAGTGGAACTGAAATTAGCTTCCAGCCTTCCAGCTATATGTTCATTTTATAGTGTTTATTTTATTCATGTGTGACTCCATCCTTGCTGAAACAAAATGAGGAGGTATTAGTAGAGATGGGAACTAACCGAGCATTTTTTCTGCATCGGCCCGCTTTCCTTGGAATACTTTTTGGCAAACGGTTCCGCTTCAAGTGATAATGAAAACGGTCGACTCGACTCCGTTTACACACAGAGAAAGTCGATACTGTCAACAAATATAAAGGTCAATAATGCACTAAAGATAAAGGCTCATTTTAAACGGAGTCACGGTTTACACCTTTCAACTGAATTGATTTTAAAATATTTATATGAGCTAAGATGGATTTATAGGTAATCTTAGATTTGTTACTCGGCTCACTATTATATAAATCTCGCAGCCAGGAGCTCGCTAATGTTAAGAGCACTCTGTAGAATCCTTATCCTGCCTTATCATTGTATATAAGGCTTTTATTTAGCCAGTCATACATATTTACGTCCAGCTTTCGCTTTCACCCAGAATTTATATCAGCCATTCTTTTAACGGCTCCAGTTTAAAAGTTCAGACTGTTAGTGTCCTCTGATTCATAGGAAGAGATAGGGGAGCATATAGATAGAACAATAATGATAACACGCCACTTGCTCTGCTTTAGTAGCACAAATGTGCCTTAGTTAGCTCCGTGTTAATGCCGCATACCTGACTAAATATTTTGGATTCTAGAGTGGAGAGGAGACTCTTAGGAAAATTCACGTTGGCAGAATTATATCCAAGTTGCTGGTGCAGAGGCTGTTAATTGCCACAACGCAAATGATATCAGCTCTCCATCTTTAACTGTTTCCTCTTGGCTTCTATTAATTAACAAGTTTACAATGGCTTTAGTTCCTACACCTTGAATCTGCCTGCCCTCCTCGCTCACTCTTTATTATGCTCACACTCGGTACAATAATAAGCCTCGTTTGATCTCTTGCTAAAGAAATCTTTTGCCTCCATTTGGCGTCCCTGTTATATACGTAATAAGTCTGTTCTCGCTCATTTGCCACTTTCCTATGCCCTGCTCCATAGTTCATTGCAGTCAGTTAGGCCAAATGCTATTGCGACATCAAGATTTATGGTAAAGGCTAACAAATGTCACGGCTTATAGCCCCATAAAAACTCAAGGTATAATCTTATACAAGTCTGAAAGAAGGATTCAACTAATGAGGTCACTTAGTTGTCAACAGATTAAAATGATTATATCTCATGAATCTGTCAATTAACTCCTATTATTTATGTGTTTTCATTTTTCAATGCAATAGAGTTTGCTCTAATGGCCAGCCCTGCTAATTAACTGATTTTATTATAGGAGCTACACAGAGATTTTATATTACCTACCTAACGTCACTGTAGTCCTCTATAAACTATGAAAATTATAACGTAATATAATCAAAACCTTGTCGCTAATCTCTCATCACCCAACTTCAGCATCTCTGCTCTAAGCTCTACTATACTACAGTGTGTCAAATTCTCGATGAGACAGGTCACATCTTTGTAAAAATGTTCGCCATGCTGCCCGTTTTGAATGACAGTGGTGCAAACGAACGTCCCAGTTACGGCAAATACTGAAAAGCATGTTGCCAACCGTTTCCTTACCTTCCCCATCCCCAGGATACAGGACATGTTTTGCAACGTAAAGGGTCAAAACTTTCGTTTGAACTCATGAAGCAGCCCCTGCGCCATTGCGCATCTCCTCAATGATTTCCTTTCATTTTGGATCATTCTGGTCAACATTTCATTGGCACTGTCACCTTCAATGACATTCCTTCGAAGAACCCTTGTCTTCGAACGATGTTCTGGTTAACACAACAAAACATTAGCCACTCTTTGGTCAACAATCGTATTTTCTGTGTCAAAACATTGAAAATCAACACCTGTGAATTTTCATCCATTTTCCCCCAATTGTGCATCAACGTAAAACTTCGTTTTGAATCATTTTA
>JABASI010002257.1:0-20431 GCA_019776505.1 Tomocerus nigrus
TATATTATAGGTACCGACACTCATAAAAGAATCCCTACTCTACTTAATAAGAGTAGCATGTATGTCTGTATTATTATAGGCAATTTTGGCAGTTGGGTTACTGTGCTAGTATAAAGTATCATTTAGCACTATGCACTAAATACATTAATGTATCTGAACGTGTAATAATGACAATAAAGCTATTCCCCTCTTAGGTTCTAGTAACTGGGACGTTCTCTTTATTTTGCTATGCCTACGTTACATAGATGAATGTTGGTAGAAAGTGGTTTGGTTACGTAGGTATAGCAGTATATACGTGGAGTAGTAGGTCTTTACTCTTGTTCTTGAAGTGGAGTGGGCCGTCAGTTTACTCACATCACAACTCAGTTATTGCAGGAAAGTCACTTCACTTTCTCATCCTCATCATCCGATGGCTTTTCGAACTCATCTCTATTATTCAACTTCATTCTATTCATTCTATTACTCCCACACCACACCACAAGGAAGATCATGCAGCTGAGTCATCCATAAAATTGATTAAGCAGTGTTTTCCTACGATAACGTCCCTAAGGTCTTTCACATAAGAGTATTCCGCACTAGGCCAGCTTTGCATTATTAATCCCGGTTAGAACATATTGTGCATATGTGTTCCTCCGACTAGGATAAAGAAACCGCTTCTAACTCTTGTTTACCATCACATCATCCTCTCCCACAGATTTTATAACTCGGAAAATTCTCAGGGCGAAAATACCAGTAGAATGCTGCACAAACTCAAAGAAGTGCCTCGCTCAGTAGATACTTCAGCTTTAGCCGTATTATGATAAATAGATTTTCCTTGACATATTATTGCAACAATAATGCATTCAATCACACTAAATTATAACTATTATTTTTCAAGCATACCCAACATGAGCAGTTATTAATATTAAATACTTAGTCACTAATACCGTAAGTTATTACAGTACCTAGTACCTAGTACCTACTACTACTATTGCATCTTATACTTAAATATGTAAGTATATCTTTTCGAAAAAATTACCATGTGTGTATTCGCTGCAGCTTGGAAGAAGGGGAGTGCAGTACTTGCAACCAACAAAAAGATTCCTTTTTTGGAATTCTGTCCAGACTGATGTTGGAGTGTTATAAATTGAGAATATATCTCCATTCATCCATCACACACTCCAAAATGTGCCCACCATGTCGTGGCTTCATGCTTTCAGAGTATCCCCATTTTCAGATGCAAGGGCAAGAGAAAGGCCACACTAAAGCAACACCGTCAAACCTTTCATCATTCATGCCCAACACGTAGTTTCAGTCTCACACTGATATTTCTTGTCCCCCTCTGACACTTAACTACACTTAAAGCCTACGCTTGATATAAATTCAACCAAAATTTTCCACTTTATTATGACTATTTTTTAATTTGTACAAAGAAAAACATACAATTATCTGTATTAGTAATTTGCGAATTAAAAGTTACCATCCTTTTCAACGGCCATGCATGGAAATTATTGTTCTCGAAAAAGAAATTAATGAGCATTTAAACTATCAAAAACATATTGTAGAAAACCTCAATGTGTTGTTATTATTCCCAATCGTTGACAGTGTCTAATATCACATAGGTTTTTGAGTGAAATTGAACTGTTTTTACATGAAAGATGAAAATATATAATGTCGTTAGTCGTTAACAAAGATAACGAAATAAATCCGTCTGTGTGCGATGGGTGTATTTTAATTAGCATATTATTTGAAATTACAGAATGATAATATCATTTAGTAACCTTTGCGTAAAGTAGGTAGTAGGTACTAAATACATGATACAGCAGTTTGTGTATAGTAGAATTACTCTGATGTGTAAAGGGTCTCATACGCAGTAGTAACAGTAAAAGGTAATAGTTGAACTACTCTCTTATTTCAGAATAAGTCTTGTATATTACTGTGCTGGTGGACCAAACTAACGGGAGAGATAGTAACGGAGTAGAAGAGTTTCGTTGGAGCAACTATTTGATTTGTTATAAGTGGACGAGACACTTCTGTCTGACGATGGTAACTACAGTCGACCACATTATCACAAATAGAAAAAAGCGGGGCTATATATATTTAGCAGAAAGTTTCGCAACAAATATTAGAGACATATAGCAGAAAAATCTGATGCAACATCCTTATCCTAACATAAATCTTTACAATAGCATAGACACCTAACTACTAAAGGAGCGAGAAGCAATTCTAGGTTGAGTTCTTTCAGATAGTCAATCTATATGGTCCTCTCTGAGATACATACATAGCAATAATAGCGTCTTTCCGTTTTCTAATATTAACCCATATATATAGCAAGAATCTAGGTTATATTTATATATATAGATAGATAGAGAGAGAAGATGCCTAACATAAATATAAGGCATAAGGTTAATAGATGTAGGATTCTAGATATACTTAAAGTAAAGAGCCATTTTCACTAGATTGCTTTCCACATTTACACATCTTGTAGTCCGGCTGTTACTGGAAAGTCCAAGGCCCATTTAAGCTCTCTTCCAAATCAAGATCTGTAATATGTGTAGAGGCAAGAGTCTCCTTGACGGCTTTCCTTATCCTTGACTTTCAATCTAATGGACGCTGAATTTTCTATATTGAGACTCAAAGGAGACTCATTATCTTTTTCATTGCATATGTACACAAGTAGTTTGCAAACTGAAAATAAAGCTACACTTTATGTTCTTAAAGAAAACAGTTTTCATCCAAAACATATTTCAATTGTCCACATAGATTTGTGCGACAAAAGCTGAGTAGACTTGTTTACTTCTTTATATCTTTCAATCCGCACATTGGATTTGCCAGTGTTTGTGTGATATTTTTTGTCCTTAGCCTAGGACAACAATATCAATGCATTTTTTCTACAGTATTGTATTAACTGCATGTATTTTACTATGTAAACGCTTTTCTGTCAAAGCCCAATATAAATATAAGTAGGTATCTATCATAATATCTTGAGCTAGTATATTGGTCATTATGGTATGTAACCTCTAGTGAAGAATTTTCTCATCGATAGACGCTTACACAGCAGAGTGGAACTTTCTCTGATTCAAGTCTCTTTCTACTAGAAGTACTTTCTGATTTACGTCATTCTGCTATTGCATTGCATTGGCTCCCTTTTATTTTACTTCTTTTTGTGTTACATTATTGTCGGGAGATATAGGATTCTATTCTATTAAGTGAGAAGAGAGTGGGGGCACAATAGTGTATAGGTTCTAAAGAATGTTCTTCCGAGCCGGGGACTAGATTGCTTTATTCAGAAATAGGAAACACAATTATATCTATAGGTAACCTAAAGGAATAGTTTATAGTACAAAGAAAAGAGTATACGCTAGAACTAGTAACAACAGACAGAATCCGTACTGGCCGGTGCAATTTCTGTTCTGACCTGAAGTGATGTGAATTGTAGTGTAGAAATTCCTAGGGCAGTCGAACCAAGCCAACTTTGCTATGTATCGTATCGTTAGTTGACATTTTTCACGGAATGGGAAAACTAAGAAGTGGGGCTGGCTCTCTGAGTGCACTTCACAATTTACTTTTCACTATCGTCGCACCACCACCATTTCAGATATTGATATTGCTCATATACCGCTATCATATCCTCCGATGCCGATAGCTAATGGGTCAAGAGCCTCAACTAAAATATTGAAATGCCACACTCCTCTCTAAGTAATAGCATAGCAATGATATTGTATAGTTTTCTATATACTTTCTATTTTATTTTCACATATGTAACAACGCAACGGCGGGTCTCTCCTTGAAATGCCCATGATTTATGCTCGTCCGAACTCCAAACAGCCATTTTCTAACATTGACAACATCACAACATTGTTTTAAAAATACATGTCTTAAGTATAGCCACTTTCAGTAATATCCCTTATCTACTACTAGACTAAAGTAGACTAAGAACCCAGATTGATAGGCGAAAGCAATGTAAACATAGGACACTAGTTTTAGGAAATTATTAAATACTGCTACTGAGATAATAAATTATCTTGGGACATATTCTTGTACCTGCAATCACATTGAAAGGATACTAAATAGACAGTAATTATTGCAGTACCGGTGCCATAAATGTTTTAGGCTAGACCGCTGGCTGTGCACTAGTTAGATCTTTTTATCGGAAGTATATTATCATGACAAATACAACAGTAGCTACAGTATGAATGCTGATGAATGTGCTTTCGTTTCTGATTTATTCATCACTTTAGCGTCTTTAGTATAGCTTTGCAATTTTCTCTTTTCAACTGCAATGTCCAAGGAATCAATTGAAAACAATAGCTATGTACTAAAATATTCACGCCTCTCAATTATCACTAATTCGAATTCCAGATATGGTAACCTTGTAGCAATTGTAGTTAATTCTACATTCTATGTATCTACATGGGCTTTTTCATCGCAAAAATAGATTTAATGAAACTGAACGAAGCAGGAAAGTTATAGACAGAGTATTTAAGAGAAAAAAGTAGGAGCTATCGCTGTGACTGTAACCTAATAATTTAGCGCGCAGTTTTTTGGCGAAAGAACGGGTGAATGTGTAACACTTTAATTTTTAATTCTTCAATTATGAGCACATGGGGAAGTTTGTAGGCTCGTTAGATATGAATGTATGCTCAAGAAACGACCATAACTCACACGACAAATGGTCGTGACAAAGAATAACTTTGTCATCTATTATTTACTTTTGTGTAGTTGTAGTGTAAGCCACTGCCAAGTATACCTACCTACTACGGACTATATAAAACTTAGCCGATATAGTTAGCAGTTTTTTAGTTAGTGATATAGTCGATGCATATAAGTAGTAGAAGAGCATTTTGAAGTTATTTATAAGGGTTTACCTTGCTTGGCTATCTATGAACAAGTTAGTACATAAGATTCATTCATTTCATGAAGCTACAGTCATAAAGACAATGCTTTCTTACATAAAGTAGAAAACTAAACTTGAGTTTGCCAAATTCAAGTCAGTCACAAGAGCAGACATAGACAGCTAGCTATGTGTTTTACGTCAGTACATTTACTAGAATCCATTACAAAAGTTTCTAACTTTCAAAATTGTACATAGCACTTTTAATATGCTGTGCTGTGCCAGTGCTATAAGTTACCATAGACTAAGACAACCATTAACCATGGACATATAGGTGCCTTACATTGCCAAAAGTAAAATTTAAAATCTCAGAAAATGGCTTCAGTTACCCTACAAGACTTTAGCAATAAAAAGTCAACATGAAATATATTGTCTTTTTCACAAAATATTCTCTCAACAGATTTACTGTAAAATATAGCACTACGGACATGCATAAAATCCAATTAACAGCACTACTAGACTAACTAGACTTAATTTGTAGCCAAAATTTCTGAAACAACACATTTTATTCAAACCACTTTATTTATTAGACGCTACCATTAAAACAAAAAGTAACTACATAGTAATATTTTCAAATAGGAAAACAGCTTTGCTGAGTCCCACCATAACGAGGAGGAATCTGATCTGCGTCTACAACTTCCAAAACTGCCTTTTTCCATTCCGCTTCTTTTGAGTCAAAAATTGCTATTTTAGATACTGTGTGGGCAGAGAGTAGAGGCTTTATCATTCCAAATAAAATAGAGAAAATCTTGGGGGCTGCAATTTTTCGAAGAAATTAAAAATTCAAATGTCACATTCTCACATGGTTCGTTCAGATTTTTATGCAATTGAGTGAGACAGTCATACCATTTATTACAATCGCTTTTCCTAGAGTCTCGGGATAGTGGGCTTCATACATTTTTATAACTTCCAGCAATGCTTCGACAGCTATTTAATACCATAATCGCAACAAAATATAATATGCTAAAACATTTTTTAAGTGAACAAAATGTGAGAGAGAAAATTGTATTTGCACCACTTACATTTCTTATGCATAAGTTTCCCATAAGTAAAGCCATGTAAGTCAATAATTACTGTAAATTGCGTATGAGGCCAGAGGGATTGAAAAGGAAAATTATTAGTCCACATTTCTTGCATTGTACAATCCATTATTTCTAAAACTTGTGCAAGAAATTTTACGAGATCATCTTTCTTCCCAGTATCCAGCATATTACGCAGGTCCCATTCACCAAAAGGTGCACCGACAACTACATAAACATCGCAAATTCGTTATCTAATAACAATTGCCTTGAACGATACACCGGAATAGATTCCAACACACTTTAATACATAATTACTCGAGGTCGAGAAGGAAAAACATTGAGTAATATAAAGCGACGGAATTGGATCCGCTATTTAACCTGGACGTCCGACTTTGTCAATGCCACCAAATGCACATGTAAAAAATTTACTAAGTTCTTCAGGTATGGGCTGTGAAACAATTGAGTCCGTGCCAAAGTCCTTCCGCCATTCAATTGACTGTAAAAGTCAATGCAAGTTTGTATTTTAGTTTCATAATTAATGCAAGTTAACGAAGTTCAGGAATAGAGAATCTAAGTAGGGGAATAAATCTCACATTTCTAAGCATTTCCTCGGCTCTCTCTAAATTGTGATCACGAGCTAGAAGTCAAAAATAGAAATAACCCCAAATGAACCTGTGAATGGCAACTTATTATCTATTAATTGTATTGAACAAAATAATTACACTACTAATATACAATTTAAAGTACCTAGTAGAGTTTAGGATATGCCCGATTAGAATAACATGGAATATATAGAGCTTGATAACAAATTCGCAAATAAAATACCTCGAATCCATCGTAGTAGATAAGAGTCATTTCTAAAACGCGCCTCTGGTATACAACCTTTTATGGCAACACGGAACTACAAATGAGAAAGTGTTACAAGTTAGACTTGTGATTCAATAATTAATTACACCATTTGATTGATAGCTAATTGCACTGCACTACTTTCGAACAAAATTGAGAGTTGATGATACCTTTTCCAAAAGTTCCTTCTCTTTATCGTCTGGTGGTTTTGACATGTCTAGTTATGGGATATGATTATTTTTGAATTAGAATTTCTAATAATATTACATGTTGAGTGCAAAAAGCACTTATTCTTCAGTCTTATTTATTCAAGTAACGTTGATGTATCAGCGATTGCATGAACTACCATTTACATTTGCGTTTCTATAATGTAAGCACTGTGTCTTAATTTGTCCAGATATATGTTTAAATATAATGTGTTTCTCCAAAATAAATCTAAATGAAACTTTTTATAAGCCTTTCTACATCACAGCAGAAAGAATTCTATACTAAATCAGACAGAACGGTCAATGGCACACAATATGAATGACATGTACAAAAATAATCTGAGCAATAAATTGAGATAAAGTAAAATCCTAAAATCGCATTCAATAATGCTGCTCACGTTCGAAGGTTAGAAAAGTTAGAGCATGATTTAATAAATGAAAAACTGAGAGAGCAAAAATAAATTGATTTACTTCTGCACTTTTGGTTTAGCGACTATGCGTCTAGAATTGATATATAGAGCACTACGCCAGTAGTAGGTAGTGTAATGTGTTCAGTGCAGTGCTGCAGTGTATACTGTAGGAACGACTTTGGTAAATAATTGTGATTGAGTGGAATTGACAACCATAATCAGTCTTAACAGTGAATGATTTGAACATTGAAAGATAATTGGCTAGATATGGCTTATCTAGGACAACGAGCAACGAGTACTCGAGTACTAACTCACTTGCTTTTTGATAGCTACAAATTGTTTTATTATAGACTTGATAACTATAGTGGAGTTCCCGAATACACTACTATATAGCTTTTTTAAGGCTCTGCTATATAATATCGACATCGATAACCTTATGATACCTATTTTAATTCCCAGTCATGATTTATCAGAAATAGTACTTTGTTTACTCAATTTGAATAACAGTGTGCTTAAAAGAGATTGTGGCCACTAATATCGGGGAAGTAAGTAATTGGAGTACCTCACCCTTCTTCGTTACTCACTATTCTCGCCAACAAGTAAAAATTCATACACACCCGGATATAATCCTTTTACCTTGCTTTACATATCAGCACAGGCCCACGAAGGATAAATCTGATAGCAACATATTTGTTAGTAAATACTTTAACAAATTAGTCGACCACACGAGTCGTAGTTACCTAAATACTTATTAATAGGATTTTCAACCATAAGGAAGTGTGCATTAGGGATCCATACCTACTACACAATTATTGTTAGTTTAATTAACAATCACGCCTACACACACAGTCAATATTCGCTGTTTTCAGATGATGCAGATAAGTACCTACCTATACAAAATAAATAGTACAAAATACTAAATGCCTATAGGTACTGATATTCTAGCACAATAAAATCCCACATTGCTTGAATTTATTTGTTAGAACCCTTTTTTAGAAAAAGCATGCCTTTACCATGAGTCACGTCTCCATGCTCTCTGCTTATCAATCCCTATCATTTTGTTCTTGGAAAAGTCACTATCAAGGGCTGCTACAACATGTATAATTAACTGCTTGGTATTTATGAAAGAGAAGGAATAGTTAATATGTCCTAAATCGGACATTGTCGGCCCTGAAATCTAAGAAATACGCAAGGTACCTCAAAATTATTTATAACTTGCACATGTTACACAGATTTCCTAAAACTAACTCAATAACTCAGCCACTACTATTATATCGCACTATCGCACTGTTAATTCGGGTTTTTTCATGTGTTCCCAACTTTCAATATAGCTACAATTTCTAGATAATGTAATTTAGACAGTTAATGCCATATTAACTAAACTAAACTTATCGTAAGCTCCCAGACAGCCTAAATATATCTCTTGATATTAACACATATGGCTATAGAAACTTTTGGGAGAAATAATTTAGAGAAAGCATTGTTTGTGAATTATAGACATTTAAAGTTACTACCTGTTCCATAGCACAAATTGTACGAATGAGGTACCGAAAAAATTCCGAATTTTGCTAGTTGTTTTAATAATGTTGATTTCTCTTATAGGTCAGTCATTAGGCTTTTAGAACGGCTAGCATGAAACAACTGCATAGGTCCATCTATCTAACATCCGAATATAGCGCAAAGTGAATGTGAAACTGGAAAAAACTAAAGTGTTTATAGTTTACACATTGGAAGTGCTGATATATAGAGCAGAAAATCAATTACCTAACCAACAAATCCTACACAAACTACTCTAAAGATGCATTGCGTACTTGTTGCTGATCGATCTGAAGAGGAGATCGTAAGCTATCACAGCACTTAGGGCAGATTACAGAAAATAAGAGAAATGTTCCTTGAACTTTCTAAAGTCATGTTATATTACAAATCAGTCGTAAAGGAGTAGCTGTTTACATTCCTTATTTTCCTAATGCAATTACATGAAGTCTTACGTAAATTAGTAAATCCATATACCATATTATAACTACGCTATGTACATTGGTGAACTGTATAGGTATACTAGGCATACTAGGCAAGCCAGAACTGTTATTTAGCTTTGCATTAAGTGTTTACTAATAAATAGTAATTCATTGATGAGTCATGGGTTAGTTACTATCATCTATTTTTAAAAGACTACTACTTACTGTAGTACCTCTACTTCTAATTTCATAAGATTTTGTTGTTCAAGAATGTAAGCTACAGTGTGAAGCTGGAGACATATCCAACTTTTTTAGCACTGTATTTAATAGCTAACACACCAAACAAAATAGAATACCAGGGCTCGCAAAATATTACATGTTACATGCATTATCTGCTTGTTTATCAGCTATACGGGTTTAAAAGATGATTTAGTAGAGTTTATATTATGAGCTAAAAGGAAAGTTATAGTAAAGATATAAATTGCGTTATGCTTCTATAAATTGGTGGAGAAGATGGGTGTATTTTATGGGGCTCGCCTCTGGCCACAAGTCCTGGTCGAACATATATATGATCTATAGAAATCTGTGAAATGGAAAGAAACTCAATTGTGTGAAGTTGTGGATAGCACTCTGGTTCTGGTTTGGTTCTTCTCATCGACTCCTCCATTTCACAAGTAGGCATTAGGTAGATGTAGAGGCGCAAAGTGTTTTCCTCTTACCCTATGTTTTCTGTTTACGCATCCGCCAGAGTTCAGTGGGTAGGTAACTTAGTAGTGTTTTCACTAGGAACACTCTCAGACAGACAGTCACCTACTTTTATTTTAACAGAAGGAAGGAACGGGTGAAATAGTATGTGAGAGATAGATAGCTGTTCATCGAAAATAGATCTGCAGTCTATACACAGAGGCAGACAATGGATCCAAGGAACACTAATGTATTGTGTAGACGGCTGTTGTAGTAATGTAAGTGTGTTCTGTCTGGCAAAGAGCATAACGTTCGATTCAGCTCACAACAGCTTACTGAGAAATCTAATGTAATGCAATGTAATGGGAAGGACCGGTTTTAGTTTCAAGTTTGTAGTTTGCACTCACTTGGCTGTAAGATTTGAAAGCTTTTTTCTTCCTCTCTCAAAAATGAAATGGAGCAAAATCAATATGAAAGTTAGTGTAGCGAGTAAAGTGGGAATGGACGAGGTGAAAACAATGGATTAGATAAGTCTGTGTAGTTTAGTTTAGTTTAGTGCAGAGAGTAAAGAGAGTAGAGGATTCGAATTGAATCTACTGGACAGGACGCACTCGACTTTATGTATTTTTTGGGTACTTATGTACCAACTTCATGGAAAAGAAAAACTACGGAAAGGTTTTAAAATCCTGAGAGATATTCGTGAGTGAAAGGAGGAAACGGGAAAAAATAAACCAGTGGAACGTAGAAAGTAGAAGCTAAGCCTTTTTCCTCCAGCCAATGCAATATCTTAAGAGTTACTTCAGGGAAAACCTTCCTACTAAATAAATGTTGTACTTTTCCAACCAACAACAACGCACACAGCAAAAGTAGAAATAAGATAGCAGATGAAATGAAATGAGAATGAAGACGTCTGAGCAGCTTCTTTATTCATTCACTTAAAAATTGGCTCTGCCGCCGGGGGCTAACTACAGACGGCAACACTCACCTAATCTTTTCTACCTTTACTTCTCCGCTCCTTTTCTCTGACTATTCTCATTCCAATTACATTAGTTACTGGATTTATGGGCTCCTCAACAAGAAACTGCCGACTTAGCCTGCCTCCCTTCCTCAGGACCATCACCACCACTCAACTCCTCTTTTCTCCAAACGGAAAACAAATGCAGCGATGTATCTCCCTCCCTATAACCCACTGTCTATACGCGTTTCTAAAGATCTTGTAATATTATCAGTAAACAGACGACATTTTTAAGGAATTTTACTCTATAATTTATGCCTCATTTGATAAAATAATATTGACTGTTAACTTATCTACCTGCGTAGATACATAGGGAGAAATGGCGAAGGACTACATATTTTCAAACGTACAGTGTACATTTTAGTGCAATTTTTATGGTAATAGTAATTTATACTCTAAAGATAGTACACATTCATGCTCCATGAGCTTGCATTCCCCTCTTTTAGTAACAGCCAAAACATGTGTATTCGATCTATTGATGGCATTATAATAAAATATAATATTTTTATCAATATAAACTTACAGACACTGATCTACTAAAATTGTTTGTAACAATAATATAGAATGTGAGTAGGTGAGCCACTAATTATAATATTAGGAATAGTGTAATGAAGAAAATTGAGAGCACAGACGATTTTTAAGAAATGACTACTCTGATATCTGTGAAATGCATTTCAATATCAATATTTCAATAAGTCTTAAATGTCACTATACTTTTTTCACTAGCACAATCTTTCACCTCCTTTTCAAATAAACGTTGAATAAGAATAAATGTGAAAGTGAGATAAAAGTTTCATGAGCTAAAAGAAGTGAAACGGAACAGACTGAAAAGACAAAATGTTATTTACACGATTAAAGTTACATAGAAAGTTACATAATATGCTCAATTTAGGTATTTTTTAATATTACAAAATCACCAAATTATATAGACATCAAAAATGGAAGTGGTATGTACCGCTCCTTCCAAACTACAAACAAGAACTGCTAGTACAAACAGACACAAAAAAATCAATTCTACGAAAACTTTGGTGTTTGATCTCTTAATTTATTTTGGTTACAACTACAATCATTTAATGCAAAAGTAGGCCAAAAATTCTCCACATAAAGTATGTCAATAGTAATGCGTCGTGTCATACTTTTGCCACATGGAGTATTTTCCTTCATTCTGGACAGGAGAATTTGTTTATATTTACTTGTAAGTAGTAGTACATAGTGGTGATTCTGGTGATATGTGCAGAATTTATATAGGGATATGGCGGTATGATTTCCACATTTGTAAGTATGCTGAATGTTTTTGCAAAACTGAAAATGAAGGACATGAGGTCTATGATTTGATATTGAAGGAGCTCAGTCATTCCCATCTCGAATGTATACCTACATAAAGAATATTGGATGGGTTCACAACTTTCGTAATATTAATTCTCAATATCATCTTGTTTGCTCTCATAGACATCTGTAGAAGATGTGGAGTGAGTTGTTTGGAGGCTGAGAGTTCCATCAAAATAAAAATACAATACTAACACGAGAAATAATAGAGAGAAAGAGAAGATTGTAGTATCACATCAGTAGTAGTTCTACTACACAGAGCAGCCAGGCTGTATCACATAAATAAATATATTATAGGTATGGAAAATGGCAGACAGAGTCTGGCTAAGAATATCCAGCTCTATTTGCTCTTAATGTATGAGAAAAAAGGGTCCTGAAATAGAAAAGTAGATCACGAGAGCAAAACACAGTAAAGCAGGGAATCGAAATTCTCTCTCATCTTATCCTGTTCTTTTAGGTTTCCTTCTCTGGCCAGAGATTAGTTGAGAATGGACGTTGTTTCCTTTGAGGTAGATACTCTTCTTATTTCTCTGCCACATATAAACGTATAGTAATTTTTATAGCTACGCTATATACGTACATACACACGTACGTAGGACGTAGTTTATGTTGTTAACGATATTGTAGTGAATTGCATTAACGAAAATACATAGAAGAAGGCAGGAGGATGTTAGATGTGAGTCAAGGTAAGGAAAAGCTAGCAGATACAATTACCTACGTGAAAAAGATAGGAGAATAACCACTATTACCACTTTGCCAGGCCACTACACTGCAGAGCGGATACTCGAGCAAAGACTCATCTTCTTTTCCCCCCAACTCCAACATTTATATTCCTTTCCCTCTTCTCCACCTAAAAATCTTCTTTTTCTTTTACTTTCTTTTCCCTTTCACTTAGCCTTTCTTCAGACTCAAGAAAAACAAAACTGGTGCTACATCTCACAAGTGGAAAAGAGAATTCTTCACAAATATGGACGTAAACTCTTCTATGTGTCCATATAACTTAGTAACTTCCTTGTTTCTTGTCGTCCCAATTTCGATCACTTCAGTTTTCTTTTCGTCCCTCCTCTCGTACTACTTAATACACTGACCTTTTCCTAATAGCACATGCTATGTACGTACTACACCATCTTCCTTCCATTTAACTTCCACAATGTTATCCCCAAAGTAGACTAATAGTAATTTCATTTCAGTCAAAACTAATTACCAAGACATGTACAGAAATGTGTCACGACTAATGAAAACATTCATTAATTCCCAAGGAAAACCATTTAAAAATTTTACTTTCCTTCCACGAATTTTTTACACTAAAAGCAACCGTTGTACATGAACACCTACATATATTTTGAAGCAAGATCAACAAAGACTAATAGACATCCTACATATGTAGAGGAAAAATAAATAGTCGTTGTAAGGAAAGAATTTCAAGGGCTAAAATTCATGCAATCAGCAAAAGACAGGGCAAAGCATTAGAAAACGGGAGCAACTGGAAGAGAAATCTCTCGGTGACCTATTCTCTCAGTTCTATGCAAATCAGAATCACGAAGCAATGAGCTGAAGCTAAGTCTGATCTCGTAGTAGTTCTTTGAACGCGACCAGACTGATAAGAGTTTTAAATTACACCCGATGAATTTCATTGTATTGATTTATTTAATTAGTCATGATTTCCGACTTTTGTACTTCTCAGTAGGACATGCTCAGCAGANTCCGACTTTTGTACTTCTCAGTAGGACATGCTCAGCAGAATTTCTTTGTCAAACTTAGTTTGCTTTGAATGGAAGAAGTCGGAACAGAATTGAGAGCATCATGCACAAACCAAATGGGAGTGAGTCTCTAAAAGAGACAAGACAATGCATATTCTCATCGGATTTCAAATCCAAACACACATACATTAAGGCAGGCTATAAGGCAGGCCAAGAATAACAGTTATTGTTCAAAGTTCTCTTAAGAAAACAAGGGACGCAGATTATTCCACATTGTCTGCTCTGCTCAGATCACTTTATTCCCTAGCTTTAGTTTCCTAACATTATTGAGTCTGGTTGACTTAAGTTGTCGATGTGTGTAATTTGTTTGCTTAATTGTAACTGTCGGAATCATCCTATCTCTTTCTTCCCTCAATTATTCATTCTTCATGTCTCTAGTGGCCATTCAGAGTTTTACATCGAGTACTTTACCATCTGCAAAGGCATACAGTAATTTAAACCCACAAATTTCCGGGATACCGAATTAATTCAGTTCATTATCCTTAATTTTCTTCTATTAACCTTCCCTTTTCATCTACACAGGCTAACTCCATTTTTATAACGAATGAATCCACTACTTTCTATTCTACTACAACCACCAGTGCCATCACTTAATTATTGCTAGTTTTGCAAACAAACGAATCTACTTGACATAGATAAATTAAATATTTGGAAAGTGATTTACACAATACCAATATGAAGCATAGATGTTTAAAGATTTAAAAATATTAGAATTATTTCCCAGAAGACAAGATATTTAGTTCACGGTACAGGTTGCCTAACTAAAAGTAGCGTCCTGACTATGTAAAGTAGTTTATGCAAGGTCCCAGTAGCATTAAACCTAGACGCTCGCTGCAAGTAGATAGGATGACTATAGATAAGATTAAGGCGAGCGACTGGCTATAGCATAAAAGTAAACAGCGTAGTTCCCGAAGCGTTTAAAAAGTTGGCAGGCAGATTTTTGCTCACCTATTCGAGGTAGAGATGTGTGGGGGGAGGCTTAGAATTTCATAAAATGTTAACAAGGAGCTTAGATAGTGGAGTGGATGTGCATTATAGTGTAGTCAAGTTGTGTGCAGTCCATTTTCAGTGAATATTAAAAAATTCCATAATCTTGACGTGACATAGCTCCAGTCTTTCATTGTTCATAGTGACTAGAATTGCTTTTTATCCCTTTAACTTTAAATGTCAGTCTTTCTTTACTTTCTTTGAGTCACTCAATCTCTTTCACCTACCTGACTTATATTAGAACAGTAGGTTGCTCAGCTTTGATTGGCAGTGGAAAAATAAACATTCGCTTGACTCTTCATGTCATAAAGTTTGTATTTGCGTGTCTATCCTCTACTATCTTGTTTACAGTGCATCGCGATTTGGTATTAGCAGTAGTAGAGGATAGCATTGCTGTATGCATGTAGTAGTGGGGGGTTGTAGCATATCGTTGGGGAATCTAGGATGTAGTACATACGTACATGGTTGAGAATTGAGTCAAGTGGAGAATCTTGAGAACAGTTCCAGAATTTACTTTACATGACTAAGCATATAGTTGACCCAGTTTTTCCAGAGAGCAGTTTGTGTGATGTTTAAAGTTTCCATTGCTTTGCTTATGCAGCAGGCTGCCAATCGTGAAAAAGAAAATAAAAATGGAGCACAATGCAATGGAAGGGAAAGCCGTTGGAAAGAAATACTACTGGAGGTAGAGTACAACAGTAGTGTTATCGCTACAACTTGTATTACAAGGACGGAAATAATCAAACTCTCGGCAAGAAAAGAAAAGACTGAAGTGAAAGCGAGAGGACTTATAATGAAGGGAAAACTCGCTGAGATTGCACTTCCAATATTTCAATTTGCTTACTACAGATATATAGGAGAGGAGTAGGAAGAGCAGGGGAACGGAAGAAATACGAACGCATCGTTGACAGGGCAGGACAAGGATAGGTGGTTTCGTCTCGTCTAATGAAATATACATGAATCCTACTTCTCTTTATTTAGCTTGGACTAACTTGATCAAAGATCAAATAGAGTCGTGACGGTAACTGGGATGCTTTCACCGTTCTCCAACTCTCTCTCTCTCTTTCTCCAGCATTCACTACACTAATATGGACTACTTACATATAGGAACGTACATACCTACATACACTACCCTGGATTTCTAAAGATATTCGATAGCTACCTACCTACAACTATTGTAGCTTTGTATGTATACCAAGTGTGCTCATCTTCTGTCTTCTCATATCCCTAATGTGTTTGTCCTATGTGTAGACACCTACGTGAGAAATCTTTTCCCTTTTTACACATCCTTATTTAATTTTCTATATGAAAATGCTACACAACATATACAGTAAACACTTTTGCATAGAAATCAACTGTTGTTGTTCCATCCGTTGACTTAAGTCACCATTCAGACACGACATACATTTTTGTTAGCAAAATTACGCGTAAGAATATCATACTCACTTCACTTTTTATTTTTTGATGCTATGTAATGGATTGTAAATAGTAGGTACTACTACGAGCACTACCAATGAATTGATTTTTGTGTGAAAACTTTTATCATCATTATTTAAAAAATAAATAAACCAAAGTTTATAAGCAAATGACGAATTATTATTACTCTAGAATTTTCGACAACTGAGTAGTCCACGATATAAACTTCAGAGCTACCTATTTACAATATACGAAGAAATTTTTATCTATCCTGATTTTTAATATGAACGGTAACATAAAATCATATAGATGCATGAGTTCTGAACAAAAGAAAGGGAAAAGAGGATTACAGTGTGGAAAAGTCAACGAGACGAGTACAAAACTCAACTAAAATAGAGTAGCAGAGCAGAAAAAATGATGAAGCTCATCAGGGAATAAGTCTATTCAGCTTTCTCAACTTCTCACACTACCACAGATTTTTCTTTCATTTGCATACTTTACCTTATACATATTTTTGCTTTCTTTTCTCTATTTCTCCTCGGAAAAGTATACATGAGCAGTTAGTAATACAAAAAACAATTTCAACGGCTTGTTTCACACGAGGCAGAACCCTCGTTTTACCATCTCATTACTATTCAGCTCACGAGCTAACAATATTTCTTTTTATTAATTAGGTACATCATAATAATGCAAATACGACAAACATGTTCCACTAAGCATAAGTGCCAGATAGCACACATTAACGTAATGCTCCAACAGTTTTCTCTTACACTTTTTACATTTAACAAAGTAATTAATAGAATTATACTCAGACTGGCAAAACACTCAGAAATGCTAAAATTAACTAGCTGCAACTTTCAAGTGATTACTTTAATTAAAATTGATGCAAATGATTCTCAGTTGTACAGCATGCATTACTAAATTGAACCTACTTTTACTTTGATATTTAGTTTTCAAATTCCTAGCATAATATAATAAAAATCTGCTACTGTTACAAAAATTAACAAATCCCAAATACTAACAGATATCATAACTTATTACACAATTATTCATCTGATTATTCGTGTGGATCTGCATGAATAATTAATTTATACAACGAATTACTTTTCACATGTTATCCACACCACATGTGCTGATGAATAATTTTTATTACAGATACCTATTGCGATTGTACTCAAGTAAACATATTATACAACAAAAAATAATGCACACAACATAAATAACATAATAAATTCTACATAACTACTACCACACAGAGCACACTAGTTCGATTATAAAGTAAAAGATTTCAGTTTGCATTATACTCGTCGCAACTGTCTCAATAGAAGTTTTACGAAACTTCAAAGAGTGTAGATCTAGCAAGTTGCCAACTCAAACTTCAGATTTTACGAGAGAATGGATAAAAAGCTCATACCTTGAATCTCGTGTGTGCACATTAAATGTACCTGACTTGTCGTTCTTTTTCTCAATACCTGACTCAGAGCGATAGATTATATAAGTCAAGAGTTCTAGATGCCATAGTGAACAACAGCATCTACAAAAATTACATACGAAACAGGTACAAACGAGGTGAAAAGCAGAAGTTTCTCTGTCGCTTTATTCTGCCGCTCCCTACCCAGCACAGCCGTCATGTCAACTATTTGCCAGACCTCGACTCAAGCACATTGAGCCACTACTGCTTTGAAATTCCATTACTTTGACTTGTGTTCATCCTAGTGAAAAGTAATTTGATGCGATATTATGCACACATCGTCTTCTAATAATGTAGGAATACACACCCTATAATCGGAGATTACTCCTTCATTCTATGATTACGTACAAGATACAAAATGCTATATAAGGCTACATTTCCTTCATACATCAACACATAAAACAACCCACCTAATTTATTATACATAGATTTATTCATTCATTCCTACTTACTTCTGTGTTAATGCACTCTCTTCTCTGCATTAAAATTCGTAAGTTCAAGGCGGATATATTAATGATGGCCTAACTTTGACAGCATAACTACCTGTAATTTGTACGGTTCTCTCCACATGACATATGGAAACTTACGGATATGTAAGTAGGGTGGCCTCCTTAGACCTATATATAGCTAGTGACGTTGTGATTATCACTTGGACCATTATATTATGAGATAATTAATGGATACAAATGCTAGCTTATCATCAAGGCACTACGCTGTCGTTTTCCTTTGCGAATTAAGTTTTGCATATTTAAACGAAGAGAGTGACTCAACCTCACGAGTACCTGAGCTTCACTGTAATACACCTGTGATGTCAATAGTAAATACACGAAAAAGTTAAAATCGAGTATTTGAGTCTATTGTACAATTTGCAGCAAATTTTAGGCGCAGATTATCTAGAAATTGGAACACCCAAATGACCATTTAAAGATATTCATAGTTCATTCCGGATGTACGTTAATTTCGTTCATCAACTGTCAACACATTAAAACCTTTCTTGATGAATGGAGTACGTTCTGGTGGCTAGTACAAATGTATATGCAACGTATTCATGTCGAGTTAGCTAATTAGAAAAGAAATTTTTGTGCAAATATACAAATACAATTGTTTTTCATACTATTTATTCATTTGACAGCCTCACTGACGAATGGGAAGCTGCAGATTCATTGGCAAAGAATGTTATTTAAAATTCTGCATTGTCACTTATTACACAATTTCTGTACTCGTAGGTAGGAAATTGTGTAATATCAACAATCAAAATATGTATATATCTATTTCTGAAAGCTGTTGTGAGTGTAGCCTTATACTTATTATGGTGACTTGATCAGTTAATGGCACACGTTACACATATCGGCACCTTAAATCATTAAAGAACAGACTCATAATGATAACAATAAGACGTGTAGCACGTTCTATTAGGTTATCTGTCCGGTGAGCTTTAATTCCTTCTTTGTGATGAAGTTTTCTTGTTTGTTAGTTTTTTGATAGTGTTATAGGATTTGAACTGTGGTAGTTTGTGCAAGCTTCGTGCATTAACCATTTCTCACAATCACAATACACACTTAGAGCTGTGGCGTGGAGAGGAGATCGATACTGAAGAAATTGCCAAGTTCCTTTTTGCGATGCTTACTGGAGTTGTACGTAGATATATGTACATAGACATTTATAGCATAAGGATAAGAGCTTTTCTTTATAGTTCACTAAGTCAACCCGCAAACTCATATGGCCCATGCTGATTGCAAATAGTTTTTATTTTCTATAAGCTCATGAATGTTTCCGATATAGCTTATAGGCTTTGTACACACTCCCCTCTCTTCCTTTCTCAACTGCAAAGAAAAGAGAGGAAGTAACGAGGTAAGCTAAAGTCTTAGTAGTATCTGTAACTTGCAAATTTTTACTTCTGTTTTCCTTTACATTTCATGTTTGTATGCACCAGCATACGCTAAGCAACAGCAACTATTTTCCTTTTAGCAAAGGCCTCCACAATTTAGACACTCACTAAACCATATTGAGGCTTTGCTTAAACTAAAGAACTCCTCTCAAAACTTGAGCCGAGTTTATCTCATCTAATTTAGTTTACTTTCGTTTCGTTTCCTTTCTATAGTCTTGTCATTTTCTTTTACTTTCCTCTCCTAACAGCACTTTTTCTCTTATCTTTACTTAGCAATCCGCAGTGTAGGAGTTTAGTTGGAAGCTGTCATCAACTTGCGGCTTTTCACCCCTACTTCCCTCCATTTACACAGCCTGCTCTACAGGCTTCTATTTTTATACTCCTCCTCGAATACTACTTAAGATCATCGTAACGAAGTTTCTAAATCTGCGGGACATAATATAAGTCCTTACCTATATGTACCATTAAAATTACATAAGCTCCCAACGTTCTTAAACCACTTCATATGCATTTAATACGGTAGAAATACACTAAATTCAGTACTAACGGTGTAATAGGAGCCTTTTCTGAAT
>JABASI010002258.1:0-20429 GCA_019776505.1 Tomocerus nigrus
AGTCTCTATTAGGAACAATGTATATCTGTACATGAAGAATTGCCATCACACAAGAAGACAACTTCGTCTCCATCCAATTTACTCTACAGTAAAATAAAGCACTTTCTTTGATCCCTTGTGAGGGCACATACATTTTCATAAAACTGCACTCTGACTTCACTACTTTCAGGAACAACTTAGTAATCTGTGGAGCTGCTGTCATTTCATACGCAGCTCCGACTTTATGATACTCCCCCGAATAATCTTATGATCTATAGGACAACGACTATGCTTCATTTCAGATTTTCCTCCACTTACGGCCCATGAGCTTTAAGATAGGAAAGATGGAGTGACTCCAATAACCTATCTTTCAAATACTACAATGAGATTAAGACAAACTTTCAAGATTCACATAAAATATCTCTCTCTTGCAATATCCATCTACCTACACCCACATACACGTATGATGATGCAATCCTTGCGTTGACTTTACCCTAACTTGACTTTTCCGACAAGATTATGGTCTATGACCTGAACTCCTCATCTGTCTTCATTCCTTTCCCTCGGACTCTTCTCTTAACACATCTACGGGGAACTAATGTGAAACGTTCCAAAAACAGAACCAGGAACAAGAATCAGTCTTGTTAGATAACTCACAGACTCAGACACACGTAATACATAATAGACATAATGTACGGATTTCCGCATTATCTTTCTGACACACAGAACATCTTGACAACAGTAGTCTCGTGCAAAAACTGGAAAATACAAGACAACATGCGTTTCTAACGGAATCAGGAATGACGCAATGAAGTCTTACGATACGAGCCTACAGTTATTAAAATAGACATCAAAGCTTTTCTATTTACTTATCTATACTTCACTATTCATCATTCAACCATTCATCAAAGAAAACTTGTTTTCGTCCTCCCTGACATTTGAATTCTATATTAAAATGTGCTATGGGGTTATAATTTTAAGGATGACGGCAGAAATGCATGCAAGCAATAGTTACATGGACAATTATAAAATATTTGAAATTAAATAGTTATTATTGTGTCAATCAATTGTAAATCATAATAGTCTTGCATAAATTAATTTGTAATTTAGAATGCGTTTTTGTCAAATAACCTTCCAACACCTCTCTAGTGACTCATTCATGGTTTGCTGTCTATTTGCCAAAAAATTTGCCATTTCGCAATGTGAAGGCTTTATTTGTCATCTGGCTATTGCATCTTTAGTGTACGTTGGCAAATGCAAGTTTTGTTAAGTTTGTTCAAAGCGGAAGAGCAAGAGCTTATTAGATGAGCATAATGCAAAGAAAAGAAAGTTTTCATTTTGTTCAAGAAAGCATGCCAACATGGTCCTTTTTAATTTAATTCAAGATGCGACGATGTGTTCCTATCATCTCTTACTTTATTGTCCTCGGTGATGATTCACATTTTATAAAAATACGACAAAAGTTGCACAACCCTTTCCATGATGATGACTGAAGTGAAGAGTACATAACATGATAATGGCTAAACTTTCTAAAGATGCACAGCTACAAATAAGAGCAGATACACTGTACTAAAAATAAAGTATACAGATATGGCGGTGAAGAATCTTATCTTAGGAAAAAATCTCAACTCCACATAGGTCTACTATTTTATTTTCATGTGTGTGCCGGAAAAAGCACCGAAAAGTCTGGGAAAAGGGGAGAAGAAGACAAGAAGTCTCATTCTCCTCCGACTGAAAATACTGCCAGTATGACTAAACAACCATTTTTATTGCCAATCCAGCTCAGTTTGGATTTCTAGCTCAAACTCTATATCTGACAACTAACTAAGTTAACACTCATTGTTTTCACAATCCATATTCCTATTTACAAAGCCCAAATGGCCGAAAAATAGTGCAAAAACAGATCATAAATGCAGAAATAGGGTCGGGATAGTACACTGAATTTCACAACAAAAGACAGCTGCTGCTCTAGTTTTTTATATTAACTGATTGGTAAGAATAATCAGCTCGTTTAAACTACAATGGAAATCTAGAACACAAAATTAGACATTTTTAGGATATTTTAGTGTAGTAATAGCCAGCTAATAATTTAAGTATTTAGAATCTTGGGTATCACATGGAGAGGCATTATTTTTAATTATTCATTGAATACCAAATCCCTATTGTGCAAGTACCAATTGCTTCATGCATTCCGAGAATTCATAGCCATCAAAATACTTTATCGATTTATTTTGGGGCAAGAAGCTGAATTTTTGATGCCCGTATTACGCAATACTCCCATAAGTTATGTCCTCAAGCATTATCGTTTATACGTTTCATATTCCAATAGGCATGTAAGAAAACTTAGAAACTTCATCCTAAGAAAGCTAATGTCAAGAAAGTGAAAATTCTGAAATTCCATTTACGAAAGGTGCATTTTTTGTGGCACAGAATCAATCATCGTCGTAAGTATAACAATACTATACCTAGGTGTACTGGCTTACATTACATAATCGCATTTCCTATAATATTATGTCTATCAAGTATGGAAACTCCATATGCAAAGATGTAACTGAAGAATGAAGCAAGACCAACAGGCAATAGTGCTATTAAAAAAATTCAATCCAAATGTGTCAGGTTTCACATTTATTGCATTGCATTTGGAAGTGCTTCTTTTTGTATTCCTATTGCTATTTGTAGGAAATGTCAGGTTTGACTTGTGAAAAAATTCCGAAGATAAATCTTGTTTCTCAATGTTCACATTAGGACAGACGTGAAAGGATGGAATGAAATATTGGGCAATGGAATGAAAAGTCTCTGGAAGTAACAGTAAGGTAGTATGTTATGTTGTTTGGTTGTGTGTGTCGCTCTTGACGTGAAGTACATGCTACGGCCGTCAAAGAGAGAGAGAAAGCAAAGGGAAGGGAATTTGTGATACAGGCAGATATTATGATTATGTTTATGCTCTGCTCCCTTGCGTCTCATGTTACGCCACAATATCATCTAAATTCCATTTTACTACATTCTCCATCTCCTTTTCAAAACCATATTTCCATCAACCATTGTTTACTGTGATTTCTAGGAGTTTTGTGGACTGAATACGGAAGACGCAAGTATACACTTACAGTCAAGCTAACAATGAAAAGATAAAATAGGGAGATAAAGTAGGACTCAAGGTGGAAGCCCATCACTCTAGAATGTCACAGTCATAAACAAGGAAGAGATGTAACTGTAACAAATAAATTGATCTGATATATAAATATATATAGTTAATATTAGAGTTAACACTTTGGAGAATATTATGATCGACTTAGTTTAGTACTTACTTATGTATACTTCTTGTGTCTTTTCCTTTCATTTACCCTTCACAATTTAAGATAAAGCACGAAATAGGAGTAGCTAAATAATTTTCATGAATGAATTCCCGTCCCTCTTCCTTCCTCCCAATGATTACTCATTGAAAACTTTGGACTGGTGAGAAGAATGGGAAGAGACAAAGACAATGGGGAAATAATCTGCGAAAAACAACGGAAACAAGATAGAAAACTGAATTTCGGAAACAAAGAATCTGGAAATTAAATCAGATGTGCTACTTTGTAACTTCCTGTGGAGTCCTTGAAACTTTACAGGATCAAGTCTCTCTGCTCCTATGGAATAACTAATACTATTTCCTACTCCTTCTCTTGTGGTAATTGCATTGATGTCGCTAAAAGTACCAACAATAAATTCATTTTACAAACCTACTCAACACAAATTGAATATTTTGAAAGGAAAACGACTCATTTCATTTGCACGATAGCTTTGTTGGTCACGGTCACCTTTTTGGCAAGTACATTTAGTGTGTTCCTCGTTTATTAGTACACCTACACGACTTCCTACACGTATATCATGCCACTAAAACACTTTATTATATTCCTTTTAAGATTTCGTTATTTCCTTTCATTCAAAGAGAAAATTGAAAATAATATACATCCTAGATCCTACTGCGTAGGTAGCAATTTAGAATTACTTGTGAACTATGAACTATTGAGTAACTCAATTAGACTTCAATTGCATATATACATGTAGGATGAGTGCAATGTGTCATCATTCAATTTTCTATGATTTTATGTAAATTCTGAGGATTTCTATCCATAAATAATAATATTTCCTCCCAATCTCCTTCAACTAACTTTCTTATCTCCAGAGATGTTACATCCTCGTGGAGTCAGAAGTCGTCAACGGAAACTTGGATTCATGAATGAATTAGATGGTAAACTAAATTACTTCTGCTATAAAAATGATGAATGAAAGTATATTTTAAGTAGTAACTTTTACTTACATTGTGTTTACCCAGTATTGACTTTGATGGTATTTTATGACAATATTTCGAGAATTTCTCTTCACACCCTCTTTTATTTTCGAGACAGTTAATAAGAACCGACATTGTCTTTAATGACTTGTGAAATTATGTAATATTCTGAAAAAATAAGGTGTACGTGCATGGATATAAGAATATAACGGAACTGGAACACAAAACTGAACAATTGTATATTGTCTTGGATAATATTCTTGTAAAAATTGCGTTATTTCAGTGAAGAACTAAAGAGAAATAGAGAATTGTATGAAGATGGAGTAAGACGAATTGAGACACGGAATGTGATTTCGACTATGATAATAGGTGCAATGTATCAGGCTGTCGCAAACATGTTAAGAATAATTCTGTTTTAGCTTATTGAGGGAGGAGGTGAGAGAGATGTAGCTTATTGAAACGAGGGAGGCAGGAAATTTAGTTCGAACTCTTCAGATCGAAGTACTGTCACAAACTAAGAGAAGATGCACATGGTTATGGGAAATGAAGGGAATTTGAGTTAGGTAGGTAATGTACAAGTATCCGTATCTCGAGCGACATCAAACAAATACTTCCTCCCTTGTAATATTTCCAACTGCTCTCTGAAAATACTTATCTTTAATAAAAAGTAAGAGTGCATATACATATACAGATACTTACAGCAATGGTGCTCCGTTTATTTCGGGCAAAGCCCCACGAACCTCTTCGAGAAATATAGAGTCTTGAGCCAACAGGCCAATCAAATGACAGATATATAAAGTTCTGCTGAATTTACTTATTCAGAGGGAATTGTAGAATTGCAAGGTAGCTGAGAGAGAGAGTGTATATTTGCTAGGGCTGAAACGAGTTCATTGTGATCTGACCCATCTACAGCATCCCGTATCAACAAACTCCTAACTTTCCTCTATTTATGTGTTTACATTAGTTCTGGGAAGAGCTGCCATAGCAGGCCACTATCTCCTTCCGTATTATCAGTCAAGGCATCTTCGCCAGCCAATTCAATAAATTCATGTTCTCCTAATGGCTTTATCTCATGTATCTACAAGTAATGCACACAGGAACAGCCTTCAGCTTTTAACGGCCCTCTCTCTCTCAAACTTTTCAATAATATGAGAGTCATAAAGGTAGTCGTTCGTAATGCAATAATATTTATAACGTTCTCGAGGAAGTAGTTGGATACTGATGCTGACAGCTCACTCTCACTCACTCAGTTCAATGTTCACAAATAGTATTAATACTTTTTCTATAATACTTATAGAAACCTTGTTGATTATTTGCAGAAACTAATCGTATTTGCATAGGGGACCAGGAAAAACAAACGAAATAATTTTACACGCCGAAAATTAATGGCCACACTACTAGTAAACTTGTATATTTTGTATGCAGAGAGTGGCGAAAGTGTGTTTAATGTTCCTCCTACCACTCACCAATATTATTCCTCTATGCAATATTTCAATGGGTTTCTAGCGAAAAAAAGGCGGATGTCAATTGCCAGTATTGATACAGGTGGAATTTTCTGAATATTCAAGCTTTCAATCTACTGATACGTATTACTGATGATGAAACTATGTACTACTAGTTAACAATATTATAAGCAATGCCGTTCATCGAGCAAAGGCTTCTAGTAGCAGTATAAATAAACTGGTTGGTGGATGTTGGAATGTTTCACGCTTTCTTTCCTATTTACTACAGAGCGTGTAGCCAAAGAGTTCTTCTATGTCGTGCTGAAAGAGAGACAGTCGTCGTAAGACTAAGTTCCCCTGGAACACGCGGCTAACTTTTATAACATTTTTCCCCACTCTCTCTCTGCTCAACGCAACGCAGGCAAGGAATGCACGAGCATGGAGAAACACTGTTTTAATGCACACTCCAATTTACTCCACACAATTCTACTCACTCATACTCAGAGTGCATTAGTTGATCGTTCACAGCAGCAAGGCTGCTCCTTTTCCCTATCATATCCCATATACCTACTAAATCTAGCATTGTCTTTTTGCCAACTCACAATAGCAAACTACTTACACACTACATACTTTACACACACGGCACAACACCAACAGAAATCCCGAGACTAAATAACCTAATGCATGTCAAAATGAATCAACTAACTTTCCCTCCCACGGAATGTGATTCGGCAATAAATATATTAGAGCCAGCCAAATAGACGCAAGACCCCTTCTACACACCATTACAATTTTCTACATACAAACACATACACTTAAAGGGAATTGTCCCTAATATTTATTACCTGATTGCTAAATATATTTTCAACCATAAACTTGTAGGTACATCAAATAATAATATCACTTCCTTCAAGAGACTCAAGTCCTTCTTATAATTTCTTGTACACTCATTTCACTCTTTTATGACGTCTCCTTTAACTTTAATAGGAGACAACCAAGACAATTACGTTTTATTATCTCCTTTGCAAGCGATATGTACATTTTTAATATTGATTTGCAATTTTAAAGCTTGCAAACTGATGGCTCTTCTACTTAGCTTCATTCAACTTTTCACTTTAGAGAAAATTCATTTTAAGTATACATAATTCAATTGGAAACCAATCGAAAAACCTTGAATGAAAATGCTAGTGAAGGCATACAACATTTCATCATTTATTAGTTTCAGCCTTGCCCTGTGCGACGTAGATCAAACCGAATTTAGTGATTCATGGATGATAATAAACCGTTTATGTCCACATAAAAGCATTATTGATACTACTCTTTTCTTTAGAACCTAAGTCCCTTAAATATGAATACTAATTTCAATTCGATGGAATTGCTTTGTGAGTTTAATGTGCAATCTAAACGAAACCTTATAGCCAAAAGTTTTATACAAGAATATTTTTGTATCCTCCAACAATCGATGACTTTTCACAATGATGTATACAATACATTCATTGAAGCATACGTGCATGTGCACACAATACTACCACCGCGCAACGCTTATTTACCTTTATTACCAGCTTATCTTTTATGCATGTATGTGTACATGTACCATTTCCTTGATATGCGTAATGGACTATATTATAGGTGAAATAAGTAGCTAATGTTATAAACGAATGAATATGCTAATGTTACAACGCGGTCTGTTACATATAAACATATAATATGTGCGATGAAATCCACTTTTGGTCCACCTGGAGTTCGAAGTAAGCTTATGGGGTAGCATTGTCTGTCGGTTTATTGGAAGATAAAATGCAAGTTGGACACACATGGTATAAAAATTGTATCGATTGTCATCAGGCTCATCAGAAACGATCAAACTGTTTTGAGGAAACAATCTGTGCACTTATTCTATTACCTTTTAATTTAATTCAAATTAAAATCTTCATACCCCTTTTCAAACTGAAATTGAAATATCCCCAGAACACATCTGAAATGTATTTTTACATGAAGCTGTACAGATTTAAATTGCTCAGTATAGTCTTAAGTGAGTCGTATTCACTAATATTATCCGTTCATTTTTATCTGCGCTGAACGGGCTTCTTGTACTACTTCGTAAAATTTAATAATTGAGCATGAAACTAAGTTGCTTTTTGATTGACATTAATGTATTTAGGGAGATTGCCAAATGGGGAATCGGTGTGTGTGCCGGGAATTATGTCTCTGGCGGCTTCCTTATTATTAGTTATATATTCGCACATGTAGAAGGAGACACGTAAAATACAGCAGCTGTTTGTATTAATATAAGTTAATGCTGCTACTGACATTAATGACACCATGTAATGAACTGCGATCTCGTTAGCTGATATTAGTATGCTTGCACATTTCCGACGAGCCAATGCAATATCAAATCAAAAAGTTATATGTACTCATTATTTTTTCTACTAACTTCCCGGCTTATGCAATGCAAATATTATAAAAATAAACCATCACAATTTTAAGTAGTAGCTAATACATAAAATTATTAGGACTGCCGACACCGACTACCTACAACATGCATGTAGAAATAGTCAGGACAAAGTCAATCCTTGAGTACACAATCAATTACAACAGCTATTAATAAATACACCTACCCAGAATTACATCTCCTGCACACGTCACACGCACCACAATTGTATTATGACGTATTTAGTGCATTATTTGGCTCTGCTCAGGTATTGTGCATAAATAAAGTGTTTTTAATCGATTATTTCATTTTATATTTGACTAACTGTTGTGGTATAGCTACCACCAGCGCTCAAAACTCTTTATGATATTAACAATAACAACTACGACATATTATAAAATGATCAAACAGGATTTTCTATTAAAAGAACATCCCACGTCTGTTTTAAGTTTACATTCTATTTCATTTTTGAACATTATTTCAAGTTTATGCCAGTGTCCGCCATAACCTGGTTCCCTTTCTTTATTGATCCATTCATACAATTACGTTAATTTAACAGCAAATGGCCAAGTAAATGCCTGAAGGAAAATGTAACCTCGGCAAGGCAAACATTACCCTTCATTGAAGGTTATCGCATACAATTTTAATTCCCTCCAACCGCCATTATTTTCTGCTTATGAAACGATTTTAACGATGTGGTCTACGGAAAGCTATTTAGCAGCAGATTGACATAATACACTTATGAAGGAGACTGTTTAAAAATTAATTCAAATACACCAGGCAAGGACATTATAAATATAGAGCTAGGACTGCCAATTAAATTCGCAGTCCCTGGCGACTGAGAACGTACAGCTTTCCACGGTATAATCGTTGAGGTAGAGTAATAAAAAATTGCGAGCTTTTATTACTTTCATTTACTATTCAAAAATGCTTTAGGAAAGCCGTTTATTTGAGGACAATGCTATACAGGAACATGGACAAGTAATTTCGCCATTAAATGGCTACACCGGCTACACATAATGCTCCACCAATATTTAAACAGACTTTTGTTAATACTCTACCATATTGGGGAAATAAACAAAAAAATTCATTACGCCATCAGCTTACATTTACGCAATAGCATTACAACAATGTAATATTCTGCAGACTCTTGGTTATGTAAGCGTAAAACAGTGAAACATATCTCTAGGATTAATAGAAAGCTTGGAAATGTCAGGGAATTTCCTTTTAAGCCGTTTTCAGGATACCAGTAAAACTAAGTAAAATATTCATGAGAGAAAAGATGTTTACCTTATCGTCTTTCCCATAGTATAGCGTCCTTCCCTTTACTTTGAAATAGCGGCGATGCCATCGTTGGAAGCTCGACGTCTGTTTCATCAAATAGCCTTCTTTAAGACTTGCCTGAAAATTAAAACAATATTTTATTACATTCATGCTCCGACTAAAGTGCACCGTGTACTGGGCTAATAATTGCATATGAGAAGGATATACCCATAAAACGAATAAACAATCAGTATCATTATTACAGAACCGCTGTACTTAATTGATGATGATGAAATGTTCTTCTAAGAATTCCTTGCAATCAATAAGATATGACGCATGAGATTATTACACAGCTCCATTATTAATAAGGATATTTCAATTTGACGAGGAATATGTCTTCTTCGAAGTCGAATCTTATTGAACTAGCTAATAATACCATCAAGTTTAGAAAGCACCCTTAACCTCTATAGTTTCTGCTGAATTTGCAATAAAAAGTATAATTAAATATAATGAACGTCTTCCCCTGTTCCGAGAAGTCACTAATCTTATAAACTTTTAATCTTTTGTACCATACGTCAGTCACCATGCTGTAACTGGTAACTTTGAACCATCCATGCACAATATTACATACGTACATCCCTATTTGCATTTAATTACTGTTACAGAGCCATATATAGCATGTAGCAGAGAGATTTGTGGTACAATACCACCAACGTCGTACGTACATCCGAAACAGTTATTAAAATAACAGGTATACCGGCCTGAACTAATGTCTAATAATGATCCATGTGAATTTCATAGCTCTCTTTCATCTCTCTCCAGACGTAATTTAATTCATTATTTTGGCCAATTAGGCTCATGTACCTAATATTAAGTAAGCCTTGAGGAAAATGAATGATGTTTGTCTACTCGAATTACTACAAAGGTGTTTATGCAAGGATTTCTTATAAGAAATCTCATCTATAGAGGTGTTATTACAGGGAATGGCAACTAAAACTATACTAATGAACTGTGTTTTCACCATTGTTTCTAATTAGTAACAGGAGTGCAGGAAAATAATACTGTTCAATTTCACCACATCAATGTAAAAGCAAGGAGATATTAATTAGGTTACGTACGATGACGATGAGTTGATGAGTCTGCAGCAAGAAGAGCTTGCCTGAAATGAATGTAGTAGCCTTCCACTTAGGGTCAACAATTAATTATTGAATCAAGGATATATTTTAGCCCAGCTACTACAGCCCTGCATCCTAACATTTTTACTGACAACCTAAACGATAAGTACAATTGTACATACTGTGCTATATTTAATTCAATAATGAATTCCATGTCGGCCACACTATTTACTACTACTGGTCGGTTGGGCATGTTGTTCTGTAATACAAGAATATATCCAAGTGAATATAGTAGGACTACAATGGACAAGATTTATATCACATATATAGCAATAAACAAGTGTGCACCAAAACAGCAGAAACACAAATGCAATCAACTAATGCGGTTAACCGATAATGTAAACCAGGTCAATTTAGCTGACTACTTCACTCACAATGGTCACAGTACACATACAATCGCAAGGTCCGCAGCCATACTATAACTATAGTACTAATAAATACTACAAAGGACAGGCTTAACTATCTACTAACATTTGTTTACATAATTAGAAACCTACTTACTATGTGCTAACAGCCCAAGTACACAGAGACCATTTTTTATGCAACCCAAAATGAATGCATACAACATTTATCGCTATTTTTTCCCTCGTTTATAAAACTGTCATTTATCACCTATTACCACAAAATTGTGTGGTGCTGTAAGACTTGCATGTTGACAGATTGCCTGTCTCATAATGTATCACTATCCAGTTTTACATTACAACATAACTTACAACGAATAAATGACTAATTTTATTATGCTTTCGTGTTAACTCCACCAGTATATCACATGTGTGTCTGATGTTCATCATCCACCACCAGCTGCTTTAACCGAATACAATAATCAGATTTAACAGTATCGGATTAAAACATTACTCAGACACTTTGATTACTATTTGTAACCGTACATTTGATTGCGTAGGCTTATTTCGCTTTCATTTCAGTGAAAATACAAATATATACTTACATCAACATATTGTGTGTTAAAACATTACACAATGGACAATTCAATGGAACGAGGGCTATTCATATTCATGTTTTCCTCTTACAACCTATCACGATAACAATATACTACTTGCCCAACCAAGTTATGCTATATGTACCTAAAATCGATGAACATCCAAAGAAAATCATAGAATTCTGATGTGAGAAGCTTTAGGTATCAAAAATAGCAGAAGTTTTGTGCTTCCTAACTTTCTCTCCGAGAATCAATCAACCAACAGAAATTAATAGAAACTTATAATACCACAGAATAAACTATTGTAATAATAATAACTTTTGTAATTATCTTAAAAAACTGAAATAATAGACTGAAATAACATTTAGGTACTTTGACCAGAGTAAATATCAAAGTTAAGTGAGTTTTCTGCATTTTTGGCATTATTCAGAGCCTCATCACGGATACTGCGGAACTTGTAGAGGATCATTAAGTTATATTATTATAAGAACACGAAAGCACAACAGCATGGATATAAAGTTTTTTTTTCTTTCTCGGAAATGTAGTAAGTCGGAGTAGAACGGAAATGAAAAACAAAGCAGAGATATATGCTCGTCATTACTACATTACATTAGGGCGATTGGAATATGAAAAACTTTTTTCTCATCTTTCTCCTCACTAATAAATATGTAGTAGGATGCACGCAATAACACTTTCTCCGAGACAGTATAATTCTACAGGCCTAGATACAGCAAAACGCTATTATGATTATAATATGAGAGACTGACAAAACTCATCTGAGCAGCATGAGTGAACCAAACTGTTAGTACTAAGTACTTTCAATTCTCTTATAATAACATGAAGTTAACAATAAAAGTGGAAGAGAACAGTAAATTACGGTATAATAGAGCAGACAAACGAATTTCATTAGAAAGTTGAGCCCTTTCTTCTTCAGTCGAATGACAGCGGTGAAGAGAAAAATGTTTCCTTTGACCTTGTATCTCTTCCCAACTATATACTACTATGAAAATCATGGACAATAATATAACGACATGGAGAATGTACATGTAGCATTTAGGCACATTACTGTACAAGATGAAGAACCTTAACAAAAAGGGGAAATGTCATGCTACGCGTTCACATCTCACACCAACATTATTATTACACGGCTTGAAAAGACTATAAATTACTGGGAATATTATTATCATACGACATGTCATCATCATAGGTACACGTTTCTAGTATGATATGGTAAAAGTATATCATGACAGGAGAGGACTTGCCTCCAACTAGTTCTTGTCCTGTAATAGATGGTGTAATTTGCATTTCGTTCCACTCTATAAAGACAGGCAAAGTACAAGATACTCATCGTAAGTAATTATTATGTTATTATCTAGCCAACAGTGAAATGAAGACACGCGACTCAACATCATAATTCCCAATCCCCCACTATATTTTAGAAGTTGTAGTAATGACCTTTAAGGTGACATTGTTAAGCCTAGAGTTGGAAGTTGGAAGGGAAATTAACTTCCATTTATTATACCACACGCAGTGATGTAAACTTAGCCAGTAGTGTCTTTGCCCACTTAACAATCAGTTTCTCCCTGAACTGCACACTGCAGACAGGTCAATTTAATCAAATACCTCTCAATCTCAATGTCCCACATTAAACCATACTTAAAATCTGTCCAACTTGTCAAACTTTTTAATACGCCTACATAAACCTACATGAAAGTTAATAGCAGACATAATTATTAAAGCACATTGACAATTTCCTTCGCTGTTTGGTCCGGAATACTTAGAATTTCAATCTTTTATAAAAAAGAAAGTCTGGCAAAAAAAAGGAAACGAATGAGTGAATGAATGAAAGTTGAGCCATGATCAAATGCTTCCCTTCTCATCACCCAAGACGTCAAAGAAATGAATGTGAGAGTCCTCATTTTATGCATTACAAATCAACTTTGAGACTTTGATTCATTGACATTTGAAATTACACTAGCAATAAACCATCCGCCGAGCTGGGCTACAGAGCTACCAATTTCCAACCAATATACTTTTAGCAAAAAAACTCAACTACGACGACAGCCAAACCAATCTGCGGTAGTGTGGTGTGGCTGTGGATATGAACTTTCTCCAAATCAAAGTTAAAGTAGTACATTTATGAATATTATGGTAGGTAAATATAGGTACCTTGCATTGAATATGTAGCATTAAAACATAAATGAATTCAGATGTTATATAGATAAACAGTGACTCCAGCAGCTCTTAGTTTCCATATTTAATTTTCGTGCTGTGCGTATGCATAGTATTAGGTGTATATGTAGCAACTGAAAATTGCATACCTATCTGGTTTGTAGGAGGAAAGAATTTATTTACACGGAGAAAGTGGTAAGGGAACTGATACACGGCTAGCTGTGTGTATGTGGGATGCTGGATGGAAGACGGGGCAAAGTAAAAGTTATATAGTATGTAAGTATGTCATAGAAGTTTCATCAGGGATAAATAGCTACATATACATAGTTTCGCTTCTAAAGTGCAATAAGTAAAAGGGATGATAGAAGGGAGACAATGAAAGGCTTTCTGAAGCTGAAAGTGGCAAGTCTGTGTGGTTTCTTTCAGGGCCCAATTCCAGCAGTCAAACTTAATGCAAGACTAACAGAGACAAAGTCCTGTTGTGTCCTCATTCGTACACGAGCGTCAATAGTATTTAGTTGTGCCATAGGCATACGTATAAGCCAGACAAGACAGGCAAGTCAGTAAGTGGAGAAGCAGATTCTAATTTCACACAAGAAGACGTTCGGATGTAATAAGATATTATGAAACAAGAGAATAGGCCCTACTGTTTCTTTCCTCTAAACCATATAAAACTGTTAAATAGTTAAAGCAGTGTGGAAACGACAAATTAGCTAAACTTGTTTCACATCAAAAACGCTCGCCTGCCTTCCTTACTACAATATTAATAGAGAAGCGTCCAAGAGCCGACCTTGGCTCACGAGATGAGAAAGACAGAACAAACTTCAATCTTCGACCAAAAACTATTTTACGAAATACAACCTTATATCATTAGTAGTACGGACTGTGGACCGAGACGTTGTTCTATTACACACTTCTTCTTCTTCTTCTTCTTAAGTACCATATAGACAGATTCTGTAGATATAAGTAAGATCGTATAGAAGTATAGAACTTAAGCTTAGCCTCCTTCTCGTCTCTTTGTTCAATTAAGAGCGAGGAGACGAGGAATGAGGAATATCCCCGTGTCTCATTTCGAATCATCTCTCAAGGAAAACGCCTTGAGAATTTAGGGAATGCGAAACACGGCACATATAATGGACATGCTCAACTTCTGCCCGCTTTCAACAAAGTGCACCTTATGCAATACGAATGCCTTTCCGAATACTAACAAAAAAGCTTCTAAAGAATGACAATTTATTTAATACAAAACACATGTACAGATGGACACATGTGTTGCAAACACTTTAAATTTACATAACCAAACTCATCTGTATTCTCTGTGCAAAGGAAAAGAAAAGGTGTTGAGTACAGATGGAATAAAAGAGTGTACTTTGTAAAACCAGAGCACATTTAATACGATCTGTATACTAGATATAGAGAACCTTTTGGAGAAAGTCCGAAGTAAGAGGAGATAGTGTGGTGTGTGTTTCGCATTTCGACAAGCAACGACAATTCTGAGCCCTAATGGGACTCCCTATACATTCGCACAGGAGAATAGCCAACAGAATTGGATGCGTGAAAAGGAGGGAAAATAGTCTTAGCTCAATAGGCTTTCCTTTCTCCATCATTACTAACATTAGACAGACAGGACATACTAAATATAGAGAAGTAGACTAAGTAAGTATATATATGTATTACTATTGGAGAAAGCAAATCTAGTTTTTATGCCATCCATACATTATGAGTTTGTCCTACATTCTTACTTGGCCTGAATTTTCTTGTTTTGGGTGGATTATTTTACTCATCAGACCACAACAGGGAATGACAAATGGGAAAACTTTTTCTCTACAAAGCTATGCAATTTATTTCTGATTTAATTCCCGGGCTCCTCTCCTCCGTGTCAGTTATTGGGCTTGTGCATACTTTATTCATACACAAACGTACGTCTTTAATATTTAGTTACCTGCATGGTAAATAAGATTAAATATCTCTATACATACAATATTACTACACATAGAACCTTAAGGAATAAGGATAGACATAAGTATTTGTGTGTACAATCTACGTAGTTGCAAATACATATGAGAAAGCCTGTAGCCTGAAGAAAGTAAAGTGAAAGCATGGCCTTTGCGTCACAAATTCTATTCTGTTTAGAAGAAGTAGGAAGATGCGATGAAAAAAAAAGATATTGTACATATAGTATTGTATTTGTACCACATGGACAAATAACTGAAATTGCTATAGGAAGATTAAATGAGGAGGAACAACAGAATTATAATCCGTGAAATAACATCTAACAAATTGGATTTTGATTCAGAAATAATGGAGAAGTATTTTCTCCGTAGTAGTACAGATATGAGTGCAAATGTACACAATGATGATATTTCCAACGAATCATTTGTGGGGACAAGGAGCGGGGACCTGGATTCAATCATTCGTACATAGGAGGCTTGCACGTATAAAATAAATGAATTATTATCTTCCCATGCAGGCCACTGGAAAATGTCATTGTCATGAAAGCTGTAAAGCGTAAAGCCTGCTGCCTCTATCCTTACAGCACGAAACGACGGAGAGACTATTTATCTGGAATTTCATGAACACTTTATTTCAACTCATCATATTCTAGAGGAGCAGAGTGAGAAAGATAATATTAGTAGACTCCAAGGGAAACTCGGAAATGGAAAACAGTAATCTATATCTGTAAAGGCGGAAAGGTAGTTGAACTAGTTCGGAATATAAATTCCCGTCTATTCCCGTGGCTCATAAAGTGAAATATCGGCTTAGCTTCTTACTCTAAGGTACCAGTTTTACGTGTGCGATGTTTCCGTTGTCAGTTGTCACTATTTGACATCATTTAGAGAAACGCCTCGCTTTCCCTTTCATGATAAATCACAACTCCAGGTTTTCACCCAGAAATGATTTGCCTATTCCAATTGTACAGTTGGGCAGAGTTGACTAATAATCAACTGACATAATGTAAATACCTACTCGCCATGCACATTAACCAATATATTCGTATGACATAGAAAGTGGCCGAAATGCGACCCAATTTTAAAGCATGCTATACTCCTTTTTAGTTTAAGTGATAATCCATGTTAGCAAAGTTTACAATAGCGATAGCTGGCATCCTATAAAACCATAATAACATTATGCGACGCATGAATCTACCAGGGGTTCTTTTAGCTACTTATCTTGCGAGAAGGCAATAAGAGCTTTACGAGCCAAAACCTAACTATTAGACTCCAGACTCGTCTATACTTCATTTGATTGATGACTACTTTCAGTTCATGTAATCTTAGGCAACTCTTTTCCCCAGTGACTCTCCTATTCTTTATAACTGAGCATTGGAGAATGAAAAACAAACCTTAGCACTATAATATCATACTACTGACAGACTGACACTATACTACTACTACTGGCTGCCTGAGTGCGATGTACAATAATCTACATGCAAAAATAAGTACATCCAACAACTGCGCATTTCCAGTTGGGGTTTTCATAGTTTCCCTTACATTATCTCATCTCCTCCATTTCCTACTATTAGCTTTATCACGAAAAACATTCCTGATTAGCTGAAAAGGTGACTCTTCCTCATATCTCCATAAAGAAATTATGGAAAACCAATCACAGAGCGGTGCTGCAGTTACGGATCTCTCTATCTCTACCCTTTTCATTTCTTTTATGTAACTATGCATTATAGGAGCCTCTAACATCCACAAATCTAATTTCATTGGCAAATCTCTCTCTTTAGTCAATCCTTTGAGTCTGAATTAATGCTACACTGCCCTTTTCATCAAACAGTAATTATTACCTAATTTTATTCTACTTCCTAGACACTAGAAACTACAAACACTAACTTCTGATTTTCAGTAAAATGATCATGTTACTGTTTAGTATTTTAAAATATTTTATTTGTACAATCATATACAATTTGCACATACACATATAACTACTGAGATTTAAATATACCTGAACAGAGGATTACGTGGGCCAGAGCTCGTTTGTACATTACAGTATTACGTCTGCTAAATACTAAAAAAACAAAAACGCGACTTAACTAGGAAATCTTTCACCTTTCTTTCACTTTGCTTTCTCTACGCATCCTTTAATCAATAGAAACAATTGATTCTGTTTCCTTACAGACGTTTTAATGTTGCTGACACAAAAAAATGGTCAACTTTTGTACCCTGATCATTGCTTACTACATTTTCAGCAATATATACTGATGGCGGATGAAAGTTTCTCTAGAGAGGAATTTCGAACAGCTCTTCAAAAGAGAGAACTACCACAGGCAAATTACAAAAGAATGCATTATGTATCATGAATTACATTCCATACTCCATTCCTACCTAGCCAGCTTCAACAAACCACCCAACAGTGAAGCATAACTAGAATTGGTAGATGATATTGTATTACAAGAATCCCTACTACTGTACCAACAGTGCTCATAATCCGATAAAGCTCAAAGGTATAAGTATTTAGGTAACTTCTGATTTGTCTTGATTGATATTTTATCCTCATACACACAATTTATGTATTCCTGCATATCTGTAGTGCAGAACGAGAGAAGGGAGAGCAATATTCCAATCCGGTAGAATACTAGAATCAATCTGTCGAAATCTACCCACCTAGGTATGTGAGTATGATAATTATGTTTGGCTTGTGTTAACATTAATAATACATACCGAAGTAGAGAATTTCCTAATCACTTTTCATAATGAATCCACAAACTGAACATGGATTTTAGGAACTTCTAAACATTTGCTAGCAAATCCAATACAACTGACTTGTCACTACTACCAGGCTGTAGTTAATCTCCAGCTGGCTTTCCTATCAACCAGAACTCACCATTAAACTCTTTCTGTTCATGAAGAATCCAATAACTGAAGACAATAGAGGAAAATGAAAATTCCACGAAAATGTTTATAGGTGAAAATATTTGTAGGACTAGTCCCAATTTTCCCATCTCATGTGATAAGGTTCAGTGAAGAAACCTTTTCAAAAGTAGGCTTTCGCCCAGACAAAATGTTTTAGTCTAAAAGCAGCTCTTCTACGTCTACCATAGTTCCTGTAACAAACAAAACCACTTTGGAAATTGTAGTAATTATAGTAAGACACAACGCACTATTAAAAAGTCTGGCCTCTAGTCAAACGAACCCCAAGTACATGTCCTTGAAATACAAAACAAAATTTCATCATTCTTCTTATGAAATAGCATCAAGTATTATTGTCAAACAAACCCGAAGACGCATACTGTACGTAAGTTTCATTCAGCTATGGAAATATTACGTAGGTACTTTTATGTAGGTTCGATATGTTGCAATAAAACTTTTATTAAACCCAGATGTTAGCATTATTTCTTACTTAACTTCAGTTTTTCCTCAATGTTAAATACAACCTTCAGGCAGATAATTATTAACACAGTAAAACAAATAATCCATCAAATGCAGTACCTACAAATCGTTTACGGATTAACAATCCACAAAGTATGTTGGATAGTAATTAATTTTATGCCAAACATGCTATTTCGAATTCAGTTTGCTCAAGTAAGAATGAATTAAGTTCGCAACTGTTGGTGGTTGGTGAATACTTTAAATGCTATACGATTAATACGATACGATTTAAAATTACTGACAATAATTAAAACTGAAAACTCTTTCCCAACTGCTGTACCAAATTTTGTTCTGATATGATTGACACGTTGATTTTATAAAACTACCTTCACAAGATCAAAGATTATGTGGAACTTTAATTTGAATATTTAAGCATTATACGTTAGCCTTCATGGAAATAGGGTACCACATTCGAGTGACTACCCAATAGACAGTCACTTCGTATTACCGACATTTCTATAATATAATTTCCTGTTTGGTAGACATAAGGTGGGTTGATGCAAATCTACAAGAATTCCATTTTCCCATAATGCCCGTATATAATTATGTACATTGATTACGGCAGGAGCAATCATGTCATGAGTCATCTTATACGTACATATATACTCGAAGAAGAAATCTGGGAAGGAAAGTGAAAGGTTAAGTTAATAGTATGAATTTTCTCAAGAAATCTGTTAGCTCAGAATGTAGCAAGTTCTAATAAATTGTTCCTGGAAGTCTGTCTAATCCACATAAAAGTAAGTAGTAACAGACACGACACGAGTTCAATGGATTACATTTTCTGTAACGACTTCATATAGTGATATTATATTCTCGAATTCATTCTGAGTGCGATCACAAACAAACTTGACAACTTGAGCAACTTGAGCAATTCCTTGAACACACTTTGTAGAAGAGAATAATAAGTAAGTAATATTACGAAATACAGAGCAGCTAACTGAGCTCAACAGAAATCATTTTCATTGCATATAATAATACACTGACTCAGAGTAATCATAATTGCAAGTGTGCATCACAGAATTTGCTTGCTAAGAATTTTTGCAGTTTTGGCTAAGTCCAAGCTCAGAGACAGCGTTTCTGCTACTGTGTTACATTTTTACATTACAATTACCGAACACTTATTTACATAAGCTATAGTTGACAAAATATTTTGACGCAATATTTTGTTCTCTGATTTAGTAAAGGACTAAGTATATGAACGCTAAATGGAACAATGACATCCGAATAGATGAATCGGAAAACAATAACTTCTTATTTCCGATGACGTAGCCACTGAAAACAGTAAAGATTGGCAGAATGCTAAATAGGTCAACCATAGAGAAAACCTTAAATTTTAAGAGGTATATCCAAATTAGGATGGGTGAGGTGAGTGTCCTCATCTCAAAGTAGTA
>JABASI010002259.1:0-20414 GCA_019776505.1 Tomocerus nigrus
TTCTAGTTTCTATAAGGGTACTTAAAATTTCAATATCAGCTCTGCTACTTAAGTACGTCCGTACTTGCTATGGTTTATTAAGCACAAAAATGATAATTGAGTGCTTTTCTACATTTACAATCTTAGCTTTCTTTCAAAATCTCACCTGCACATTTTTTTATGTCCTCTGAGACAAGAAATGACACCATGATTACGACAACGTGCGCACTTTGGAGTCCTCAAATTTCGACGTTTACGCACTTGGATTTCCATTTCTTTTTATGTAAGCTCAAACAATATTTTTTATTTATTATTTAGTCTGTTATTAATTTAAAATAACATTCACAAACTACTGATATTAATTAACTCGAAATATTTCAATGAACTGGATACATTACAACTTCTTGTAACTACTTATTTGAAGTTATTTGACATTCCATATCCCTCAGTCCCGTACTTGCTTCCTTAATAATTGTGGTCCATTCAATGGATTCTAGTGTAAAGTAAGGAACTGGTAGGGATATGGGAAGAACATATTGACAATGCAGGAGGGCAGTTCTCTGAGACAGAGCTTCGGCTCAACTAAAAGAGGTGTGAAAACTTTGTCGTCTTAACTGTTTTCGGGCTAAGATAAAGAAGGGAGGGGAATCGGATCTCATCCATCCATCCGACAGCCTCCCTGTTCGTCCTTAAGACGTGAAAGAAAAATGAGAAGAGAATCAACTATCTGTAACCACATATCCTTCACGCAGTAGCAAGGAGACATTATAACTCTGTGGACATTGGACATTGGTTGTACTATGAATGAGAATTAAATCTCAACGACACGACACTAGAAATAATTTTGAAACCTTTGATCTTTGTTTTTCGATATTTCTGAGTAAATAATTAGTAATGTATATATAGGTAGTAAAATATCAGGAAATTTTAATTCTAGACTTTTTAGTTCCCTTTTAAAACCAAGTCAATTTTTTCAAGACTTTTTAGTTAGGTACCAAAAATCCAATGACACTTATTTCAACTAAAAATCTTAGAAAGCTTAATTTGGAAAATTAGCAAACCATTTTTACCATCCACAATTATGAATACAATTACGAGATCAACACTGCCAAAACTGAGACACTTCTCGCGAACGCGATAGCCATTTTTTACAGTGGTTTATAAAAATTAATAATAGAACTAAAATAGTATACTTTGTAGTTGCATATAACAAATTGGCAATTAAATATTTTACAGAATTAATGCAACTGGATGGAAAACTGAATTATTGGTTGCAGATTGCAGAAGCTATATATACTTAATTACTGCGCATTTAAAATTAACTTTCAACGAAAGGAGAACACTTAGCGTCAAGAATCGAGTTTCTAATGTTCCTCCGTATACTTAATTTATAATCTTTGTGGACAAGACACAATCGAAGACCACACTGACTTTTCTGTCGTTTAATTTTCATTTATCATAACAAAGCGTCAAGTTTTGTTGTTTAAAGTGACACTTTGACACGCCTAATGATCAAACAACTTGTTTTATGGTTTTCATGTGCTTTTTGTGATACAAATCCCTTTCCTTCACTTTAAACAAAACTTGAGATTCTAAAGAAACCTTTTCGACACGTTAAAATAAATGTAGGCGATAATTTCCACTAACGAGATATTATTATCCTTTTAAATTTAAATATCGTTTCATTTTAACAGAATTTTATGGATCTTTATAATATTTACATTTTTAATTGGTATTATTCAAAATTTTCCGATTAATTTGCATTTGCAACTCATAAAAGTTCACAGCATTGTTTGTAAAATTAATTGATTGATGGATTTAAGTCAGCAAGAAGTTTTCCATTATTAACTGATGTAAACGAGATTCTATTTTGAATGTAGAGTGTATGGGCATTTATATTAAATATATTTCAGTAAAATATTATTTCATATTATGAATGCAAATAATATTCCATGCTTGTCGCTAACCTCATAATATTTTCATTGTGGCCACATTACTGTTATCAATATTATATAGGAAATCAAAAGTCTCTGAATGAAAATGAAACGAGAGACAATAAGGAAGAAGATATAGAAAGAAACTCATTGATGAATAGCTGTGAAAAGATTTTTCTTGTTCGTAAATACCCGGATGGTAATTTGAATCCGTGCGTGCAGAGCATTCATGTCTTTTGGAATAGTTACACATGTTCTTCTATTCACTAACAAGTTAGCAAAGGGAGAGAGAACAATACAGATCACATACATTACACATTATTCTGCTAGTTACAAAAGGGAAGAAGGGCATGTGTGGGAGTGAAGATGAGATTTCCATAATATCTTCCTTGAATATTCCCTTGTCCTGATCTGGATACTTAAATAGCTACTTATCTCTACACAGAGCTGATTTAATAGCTTGTTCTGTTGTGAGCGAGAAGATTTCAAGTCAAGTGGAAATTAGACGAAGGAATGTGGGAAGGAAGACGATACGGAAAGAAACTGAGGGTTGCATTGAAATGTGATTTAACCTGATAGTATAAGAAGGAAGTAAGTTGACCCAAAGATGACCCTTTTCACAAGGCACCATGCTGTCTCCCTTTTTCTATCTTGTCTTCATCTCATTCTTAAAAGCATTTCTCATTACCAAAGAACATAAGAACATTTTAAAAGATATTGTTACATTTAATATTACTTCACTATATACACCTCACACTAAAATCAATTCACAAAGTTTTCTTTCACTTGGATCTTGCATTCTTTTTAAATCAACTGAAAATATTTCTACATTATGCTATACTTAGTCTGAGAAGCTTTTAAAAAATGAAAAAAATGGTGCATACTTATATATTATTTAAATACTTAATTGTTTAATAATAAAAATGAATTACCAAACTCATTAATCAAATCATTATCATTGTTTGCTAATTTTCCCCCCATTTTTTAAAAAACTTCTCAGACTAACAAAATAGTTTCTCAGAAATTCTTCCAGGAATATAAATTGTAAATAACTATATTAATGATTGATTAATTTTTAATAAGGGAAAATATTTATGAATAAGATTTAAAAACGTGTGTTAGAATTTTAGGAATATTTTGGCAAATATTTTATGAGGCCTGCTTATATGAATATGTATTTATTCACAAATAATGCTTTTTGCTTTCAAACAGAAAGGAGATGTCTCTTAAATTCGTTCGCCGTATATAATGAGAATAGAATAGATAGATAATGAAAATAGGGAAATATCTATTTTTACTTTTATTTGCCTTTTTCACAAAGAGATGAGGCAGTAAAGGATACTTTTGGAAGAGAACAGGGCAGAAAAAATATCCAAGTGTGATCACATTTCCTAAAGTTGCTTTAAACATCTCTGCGTATCAAATTTCTTTTGTATTAGCAGATAGATTTTCTAATAGCAAATGCTGCATCGTATGCTGTGCACTTTGGTTGTTTGAGAGGAACTCAAACTTATTTTGGCAACTTTAAATGTTACATCTGCCCGACAAGAACATATTATGAGATGTCATCATGCATTGTTCATTTCCACAAAAGTCACCACAAGAAAGACAAGGATATTTTCCTTTCTCTGCCTAATAGATAAATAGATAGAACTAAGAAACGTCTGTTGAATGTCGAATGAATAAAGATATTTTCGGATTCATTCATCTTTCGACACATCCATTATTCTCTTACACTATTTTTCATTGTTCGGCTATAAATAGATACAACGCATTAAACCTAAATACTTTTCCACTTTTTGTTATTATCAGTTTATAAGAGCTAGGTACTGAACATACTCATTGAGTATTATTTAAAATCAAAACATTCATATATTAACTTAAGAACCTACCACATTTTTCAAATTAAATAGATGTCTGCTATATAATTTATGTATTACGTATATAGGTCAGATTATTTGTAACCTACGCAATGTCCCCTCGAGAAATTCCTGTTGTGATCTTAGCTTACATGGCGAATGGCGATAGTATAATTAGTAATCCATCCCATTATACGAAAATGTCATTCTCGATATTATGTTCAGCCTATTCAAGACAATTATATAGTCTGGCATTTACATGAATATGGATATCTTGACCAATGGAAATGCTATCGTGAGTATTATTAAGTTTCTTTCTTTTCTTGTTATATTCTTCTGTAATTGTCATATGTGTACCGTGTACCTAATAGAGAAACAAAATCTTCCATGGTAGATATACTCATACAATTTAGCCTTTCGAGGCTGGCTTATTGCACATATGCCATGCAAGCAGCCGCAGTACATTACAAGGGAAAGTGAGACGATTTTTTGATTATTTATCCTATCTTATACGTCTCATTTTAACATGTCTAACTAAAGCTACGTGGTTATTATAGTGGGCTTTCACCCAATACACATTTAGTTACATCATAAAACAGCTTGCCCACTGCACAGTATTTCCCCCGTAGTCTCCTTTTAATGATAGTGCAGAATTATACAACCACATTTGCGCTGATTAAGTATAGTTACCAAAAATTTTGCTAACATTAAATCGCCCTACTATTTGCGTGATTTTTGTTCTTACGGTGATGAAGGACCAAACTGGAATAAAATAACGTAAATAATTGCATTCTACCTATAATATCATAAACTGCATAGTAATAATATGCTGTAGTGTGGTCAACTCATGGTCAACTCCAGGTCCACTATAGTGTAACTGTAATCTATCACTTGGGGTCATGCGAGAAACACCATTTACATTTACTTATACTATTTTATCACTTGGGGCACTGTGAGAAGCACTATCTCTGTCTCTGCCGCTTTGGGCATTCGGAGAAATAAAATGCCCACATAGTCTATATAGGTTTATAGGTATTATACTATACGACAACACACCTGTTGTAAACAACTAACCTGCATGCGGGCTTAATCATCTAGTCTGATGTGAAGTAATATGCAAGATTGCCAGATATTCGTTTTGTAAGAAATAAAAACGGTTCATTAGCATAATGGCCGAGAAGATGAGACTGAGAGTGTCTATGTAATAGGAAAAGTAAACAATTTGATACATTAAGTAAGTTAACGCAGATAACTAAATATTCTGCAGTAAAAAAGAATAAACAATAAATAGTCCCAGCCCAGATTTGCATATTTATTTACATTCGGGTTAACTTCCTGCTATGCATGCGTAATAATATGGGAAGATCTTCGTGTTATTACTTCACACTTGGACAAAATCATGCAGCGTAGTCATTATTACTAAGGCTGGTTCAAGTTTTTGTTTCTGTCATACCCCACGCGGCGATATTTCATTTCCACCAAAAGTGTCCACCTGCTACACTTTACTTGTGACAGAGCACGAAATCTCTCAACCCAATGCACCAAAATAAATGGACGGTAGCACGTACATTAAGTTCATAGTTTACGACGAAATCTCATAATGCTTCAACACATGTCTCAGATATTCTCGTAGCATTTTTGACAGGACGAGTATATAGTACGTATCAAAATAATAAATAACTGTAATGAAGTGTATTAATATATTCTCACGGAATAAAAAGATTTAAAAACAGTAATTCACCTTTGCTTATGCATGGAGAATATTTTTTACCACGGATTAGAAGTGAGATTGCAGGGCTATTTTAGTTTTTAAAGACCTGTGAAAGGGTCAAATCTTGTCTATCGAAATTATTTCTGTGCAAAACTTTTACCTCAAAGAGTATTTTGGGAGATTGCTATTAAATATAGTAAGCATACTAAACTCATAAAAGTAAAAATATTTTTGAATCTCATCTCCATCCAGATTATTTTTAGTTACAATAAATTGCGATTTATGAATTTTGATTGAGGCAGTGAGGGATCAATGGATCATATATATAACCTCACATTTTTCGATCAAATAGTTTCAAATACAAACGCATTGCCATTTCAACTTACTTGTCCAATTTTTACGGTAAGTAGAAAAATATACACTCAAGAAGTGCCTAAAGGTACCTATCGAATTTCTAAGGGGGAAATACCTGGTTAATTGATTTGACGGAGCCATTTAATAGTATTTATCTTTATCTCCTATTTTCATGTGCATCCGAGGCTGTAGTAATATTCTACTCAGTCTATCTGTATAAGTACCCACAAAGCATTTATATATAGGTGCACATAGGAGTAGTTGAGTTGATTATAAATATGTCTATATACGTAAGTTGACACTGGAAAGTTAAGCAAGTGCAGTGAGAGGGTCGAGACGTATAAGAAGATGAAGAGAAGAAGGGAGAGAAGGACCCGGATGGAAATGTGACACCGAATCCCATGTCAGTCAAAGTCAAAGAAACACTAGTTTTCGTGTCTTACCAAAGACTTTACATATGTTCCCTTGGATCGTGCACAAAACATAATAATGAGCATTGTACTGCAGTAACACTAGGAAAAATTCTACTCTGCTCTAGTTTACCACTTACTAGTATGTAGGTATCTAAGTATATACCCATTCTACCCATTAGTACCCATTCACAATTTTAGTAACAATATCTGTAATCTGTAGTAGTTGCAAGGAACTCTCGATTATGTATGAAAGTAGCAATGAGTTCATTTCTCAATCGATTTTGTTTGAAAAAGGACTTATTTATTAACTTTTGGGGCAAATAATAATTAAGTAATAGACAATTAGTAAATATTTACTAAAATCAGAGTATATACAGGTGCAGTGGGTCTGTGTAGTACTAAACTGGTTGAGAATACAGACAGACTATACTTCTGCTAAAACAGAAATATTCTCTTGCAAAACGAGTACAGAATGTAAAAGGTTAATGATAGCAAAATGAAAAGCCACAATAGAATGGAAGGAAATGGAACCTGTAGCCGCGGGTCTCAGTAACCCCCACCAGTTATATTGAAAATTGAAAAGTTGAAGAAAGGCTTGTCGCTTGGCTGGAATGCCAAAACGGCTGTCTATTTTAATTTATTTTTGTACTCCCCTTCATGGCATCGGACAAGAGAGCAGATTTGTAGAATTCCTTCTGACCATATTTAAAGGAAACATTTTTTGATGTAGGTATTCTTCTAACAGGTTTCCGACAATAAGTCCACCTGGTGCGTCTATGTGTACCTACCTATAACCTATGTCAGAATTGCGGTAATCATCCCCTACTTTATTATTTCTAATGTTATAATTTCCGGAATTATTTAGTCTTAATTATGAAAGAATTCTTCTTCTCTTTTTGATGGTACGTTTTGGGATTAAATTAACATGCTTCACTGTTGTTGGACCGAAATAGTGGTCTTTGTGTTATCTGACAATTCTACTACTAATAATAATCGTTGGCCAATTTAATTTACGAGGCCTATTATTTTTGGGAAGCATTTATCTATTGTAACTTCAATGTCATATAGTTTGCATGATATCTGTTAATTCTAGAATGAAAATGAAAGCAATGTTTTGGTACGCAATTTTATTGTCGTTATCAAATCACAATAAATGGCGATGAAAGAAGACTGAAGTGAGACCAGAAAGGAACAAAATGGGCTAGCATTATAATAATAGCAAAATAAAAAATAAGTAGAGTGTAATTAAGTAGCGCCTTAAGATAATAAAAGCTAATTATACAAATTAATGTCTACTCAAGATGTACAAAGATGATCTTATTGTCTCTACAAATTAGTTTTAATTCAAAAAATAGAATTTTCTGAAGTTGAAATGCGGAGGATGACTTTAGGCGGCCTTGGGAGCAGAGGTGAATTTGTTGACACAAGTCTTTCCCTCTTCGCACTTGCAATGGAATTCGGGGCGCAAGTCGAAGTCGCAGGGATTTTCCATGGTGCATTTGGAAGGATCGTGTTCTTTTCCGTCTCTGGTCTTGACGCACTGGGCATTGGTGACACATCTGTGGAAGGGTTGGTCAATGCCCTGGATGCACTGACTGTCGGGCAACAATCTGCATTGATCTCCTTCCCAAGTGCTCTTCCATTCTCCGTCATCGCTGACACCACAGTCACACAATTTTGTGTCCGGATTACATCTTGATGGTTGAAGACAAACCGTTCCCTTGTTTTCTTCGGTAAGAACTCCGCCGTTTTGCTTTGCAGGGTCACAAGGTTGTCCCAGAAGTTCGAAACCGTCTGGAATTGTTTGAGCCATGATTTGACCCATGGCGAAAGTCAGTACCAGCATGTGACGAAACATTGTCTGAAATGAAACAAAAAGTCGGTAAATTGAAAGAAATCCTAAGATTGCAAATATAAAAATAAAATCGGATTTTTAAAATTATTTATTCTAAAATTACGTTTGGAGATTTGAGGTTGTAACGAATTTTGTTAAGCTTTAGGAAAAATCTTCCGAATAGCTCACTCAGTGCGCTGTTGGTAAGTGTAATGTGCTGAATATTCTGATCTGATGTCCATTTCTATTTATATACCCTTGGATTTTAGAAAAATACAATTTTTGCCAAGATGCTTCATTTCTTCATTATAATTTATATGAGTGTAATATGATCTAAGAATAGATATTCTTCTCTCCAGGAATGAAATGATGACTTGTTATTTTTAAAAGCAAAAGATAGATAAACAGAAACGGCAAATAAATTATTATATTATTATATGTACCTCACTACACTGAGATTCAGCTATACCATACCTCAAGGAAATCTTTCTATACACCTAGGCACTAACTGCAGTAATACAATTGAAGCCCGTCCACGATGGCACTCAATATCGGTTTACTATGAAAACTGATCAAGATTTTGTAGAAAAACTTAACGAATTTTTTACATTTCTCCTATTTCATTAGCATAATAATATGTTAAAATTCTTCTCTACAGTTGATATACATACACAACTAACATGCATTTCATCCTAAGTCTGCCAATTTATAATCAGGAAATGGAATTTTAATGGCATCGTGTCCCCACATGTTTAATTTGTATATTAAAGAAGTTTATGTTGAGTGAAAATTAATCATTAATGTATTATCATTATTACCTTCTCCATCTATATAAGATGTTTGAAAGTAATTTTTTGGGAAAAATAAAATTTTCTGTTGTTTGAAGACAATCAAAGCATCTTTCTCAAAAATTTGAGTATAATAATAATATCTTGTATATTTGTATAAAATTAAACGAATCCTTTGTTAAAAACACGCAAATATATATTTCTATAAGCCCAAAGAGAGGTCTAACTCAACTAGTAAGCAATAAACAGCATGATACAGCGATAAGAAACTTGTGCTCTGACTCTGTATGTAATGCATAACCATTTCAGTGATATTCAGGTCAGTTTGGCAAACCTTAGACACACACGGCACACACCCTCATGCATGATAATGATGATACAATTGATAAAAGTTGTCAGAGTCAGAAAGAAGTGCTAGGTCTAGGTCTAAACTAGTAAATACCTGTTCAGTAGGAATCTTAAATAGCATATCCTTGTGTGCTATTGTCTTCCATATGATATCAGCATTAACTCTAAACTTGGGCTAAAACTCTTAACTTCTTATCAGAGCACTTTTTTAAGAAATTTTTATCCAACTTGAATGACTGCAATGTTTGGGAATTCCACGTTAGTATGCTATTGTGCCAAAGAATCTTGTGGAGGTTATACTGTGGCTATTCATACTATTAATCCTCTTAGTGCTCTAAGATTTTAATATGCAAAAGTTAATGTTTCTATTTTCCTGTCAAGTCAAAACCTTAGCGGCGACTAAAATAAAAACACTGGCTTATTTTTGACGCGTGTTGACTGTAGCAGAACAGATAACACAATTATTTTTATTTTTAAAACTTTGTTTGTCTAGTAGCTAGTATCTAATTAACTAGGTAATAGATTTTTGTACATTGCAATTCCTGTCACGACCATTCAACATCAATCATTGCTATTATCATTACAAATTAAGTACCTACCTTACAATACAAACGGTAGTTATATTTATAACTGTTGTAAATAAAAAAGGAAAAAATGTATTTAAAAAGAAATTTGTTCCATATTAATGTATGCAGTCCATTTATCCGGAAAATAAAAACCCACGAAATGGGTTTCAACCATTAATACTTGCCAACTGAAAGGTTACCTATTTCTATTTTTAATAACTTTGTTTTCTAGATCTCTGCCCTGTTTAAATTCCTGGATAGAGTTAATTAGGCTACAGGTAGCATTATCATTTTAGTTGCATGTATATAAGTAAAATAAGTATATAATAATAATAAATGTGCATATAAAGAAGCATTACTATTCAAGAACACATTAATTTAATTTCAATTTCCGCCATATATGCCATTGTGATTGTGAATGTATGCTGTCTATCTATCTATACTGCATGTTTATCTGCTAGCTCCCAGTTACAACTTAACAACTATCCATTCCAATCTTCTTACAAAATAACACAATCAAGATTTTTAGCACAGCTTTTTACATCAACTATGTCCTTGAATGTAAAAATGAAACTTCTCATTTATGACAGGTGTTATATAATTGTTATAGTGTAGTACCAGAGGAACACCTACTGATCAAGTAATGAGATCAGCATCATGTTATTCATGTTATTATTACTTGCTCCTGGCTGATACCTGCTTTAATAGCAAACCCTATTATTAGATATACCACCTCCGTTTTACTCTAGTAATCATAAGTAATCATTGAATTGCATTACTCTCTAACCTTTATGAACATTCGTGTACGTACCTAATTACATAGGTATTTATTTCTTTTCGTCTTCTTTTATATCACTTTCCAGCAATGCCAAGCGTATCCCCATAATCACCAACCACCATTCAAATATTATTGAGAAAATTTTATACCTATGCTATAATTGGCGCAGACCGTGTGCATATAATTACAAAAGACATTTTTGTACATTCCTATTTTCCTATAATATTATAATTTTTAAGCATATAATATAGGTAAAATAATGGTACCTAATAAATCTGAACTTTATATCTAGGTAGTAAAGAGATGAACTAGCCCGGCCAACAATGTTTTCCAAGATTAGATTTTGAGCGGTTTGAAGATATAATATAAGATATAGGTATAAGATATAAGAAGTTTATAAGTATATTATAATATCGGTATATAGACATTAAAAATTCGTATTCTTGTAATTAGAGTCTGAGATTTTTCTTAGAACATTATTTAAAAAATAGGAACGATTAAATGACTAATAAAACATCTTTGATTGGTGTAGATATAGGAGGATAATAATATGCTTTACATATTATGTTTTACATATAATTATCGAAGTTATGATTGTTTTTAATATTCGTCGTCATCAATTTCATTATACATACTTATAGTCGAATTTTTTAGCGATAAAACAGCTTTTCTTTCAAATATCATCAGAAGATTATACGTCACAAGGTGTTAATGCAAACGTAATTTGTATACATCACATAATCAGCTTTTTTGTTAATAATATGATCAAAAATTTGTTAGCTAGTACTGATAACATCCTTTTTTTTGAATTTTATAGTGCATTTTTATTATGACCCCGATAAATTATAAAATAAGTCTGTTTATATGATGCCAATGGCTGCATCTTTCGGACGGACGAAAAATACAAGGGATTATTTATACTTTCAAATGCTTTATTTGAGGACCACTGAAGACGAACAATCAACTTTTGTTGATTTTGCATCTGTAAGTTGTCGCACAATGCCGTGCGTATAAAATAATCTTAAATTGTTGTTGGAGAAAGATTAGCTGTAGTCGGTCTCAGCAGCATTGATATTTTCATAAAAGAATTTTTAAAAGAGATGAGGTGATACGATATGATGTGACAGAATGATTTCAGCTGATCATTTAAAAAGTTGGAATAAAATTGAAGAGGAAAAATTTTGTGGCACACTCTTCTTTACAAATATTTGCTATCGTTCAAAACCATAATGAACAATTATTTCCATTGATAAAATAATTTCTCCTGGTAGATTTTACATGCTAGCAAAAATTTAAGGCTAAGGCATATCTCGAATATGACATTAATTTTATCATTAAACCCCTCTATTGTAATATTGAAATGATATTTTTGGTTCCAGTATATTAAACAGATCTTTATTATTTTTCATTACGTATAATTAAAAGGATGATAATTATCAAACACAGCCTTATATGACTTATATGACTTTACAAGCGACTTTGGAAGATGTAAAACGGGCAATAATAGCATTTGCAGGCACGGTTTACGTATATAACAAGTTTGTTAAACGTTAAGAAAACAATATTTTTGTTCACATTCAGTTGGGCATTTGAAAATATCACTTGGACTCAGCAAATCACATTAATTGTTGACAGGAAACAAATTATCTTCTATGCAATGGTTAAAATCAATATAAACAAACTCTTTCCTTACTTGACTTTTGTAATGGTCTAACTTCATTACATTAATTGAACTTTTCGAAATCTGATATTTTAGTCAGAAAGTTCTACTAAATATTGCATTTGAAAGGTTCTGGGTTTCTAAGCATATTTGTAGGCATACTATACCCAGGGGAGATATGGAAATAGTAATAATAGTATAAGGAATCAAAGCGCACTTATTCACATTTGTTATTCCTGGTGAGAGCCCGTTAAAACATTATCATTAATGAAGGTCGTCTGTGGAGGTCAGACTTGGCAATCCAGAGAAATGTCTTTCTTCAGCGTGTGTGACCACTGTTAGAATATTAAACATTGACCAAGGGTTGGCGTCGGCACTCAGACTCATTTTCTGATCAGACGGAGTCGCTACTTCCACAAAATTGCCTAAACCGGTAATTACGTTGATTTGCTTACATGCTTCAACTGTAAAAAAAATGAATAATTAAATTTTAAACATATTTATACTGTGAACTCAGCTAAATTATAATTTGTGAGCGTAAAAACAGTTTTTCTTCAAATTGTAGACATAATGTTATTTAATTTTTAAAATTATTAGTAGTAAATTTAAAGCACGTTAATTATTTAATGTATTATAGGTATTTTACTAATGTTTTTTGCTTACACATTGTTTCATTGATCAAATTTTGGATGCCTCCTTCGACGAGTAGGCTCCAGATAAAGGTACAACAGTTGTGAGTTATTTCGTCTCCTTGCCCAGTTTCATTCCACGAAAGTGGAGTTAAAGCTTTGTACTTAATTACACCACTTTCCATTAGACCCTTCAATTCTTCTAATTTCACAATCATTTTCAACTTGTTTAATGTGTACAATTGAAAAACACGAGGATCTCCGTCTTCAGCATCTACATCTTTGTCATACGTGCTCAACTTACAACCATGAACACCAAATAAATATTCAGATTTTGTAGCTTTCGGCCAAAAACTGATGTAGTCATCTTGTGAGTTCGTGCACATATCAAAGGCAAAATGCCCAGTTGATCTTCTATTTGGAAGCCAAACTAACCCTTTCATTAGATTTTCATTGTCTTGTTGAGACTCGATATTGTTAATTGTCAAAATGTTATTATCCAGAGATTTATGAACACAAATAACAAAATTACGAAGGGATTCCATCTCCATTTCGTCCCTAAGTAATGTTTGCATGCCTTCGGCCATTACATCTGCCCATTTCCTGAAAACTACTGTATCAGGATCATTGTCTAGTATTTTCAGCATTGGACTAATTCGGTCAACCAAACGTCTCAGGGAGGCAGGCGTAGGCTCACTTTGAATTACATCCAGAATCGCTATGCAAGTCTTCGCAAGTTCTTGAAAATTTTCCATTTTTATTGTTTCAACCTTATAAATAAAATAAAACCATTCAAGTAATCATTATCGACACAACAATCAAACTACAAAAAAGAAAGCCAAACAATTATAATTATCCATTGTTCATAGTACGTATATATTAAGGAGGGGTTTCAGGTCCGCAACAACCGGATTGAAGCAAAATGACTTAATGTACAATAATGAATAAGTCGCCATTTTTTAAAAATTTACTCAAATTTTTTTGAGGGCATCAGGAATAAATTATAAAAAATAAAATTTTGTATTAGAAACAAATGCAGCTTGCTGGAGTGGGTGTAAGGTGTAATCAGTAATCCATAGAAAAAATTTATTTTGATTTTTATCGCATATTTTGAGGATGAAAGTTATGACCATTAATTCCGGATGTCCTCTGTATTCTTTGCTCTATTTTCAAAAAAGTTTGTAACTTAATTTGTATGCTTTTTCAAAAGGTCGGAATCCCGTTTTGGCGATTTTGTATTTGATATTACTGCAAAATGTTAAGGGGCATTCGGGCGTAAAACCATTTTTTTGAGTGCCTATTAAGAAAGAAATGTAATGGAATTGTATAGAATAACACTTTTTTTCATGTTGGCTTTTTTCTTGCCAGTCCAGTCCATAATAAAAGCCGGTCCAACCCAAAAATCAGCCTGTCAAACAATTGAACAATTAATATAACCCCTAATAAAAGTTTTAGCAAAATTACTTCCAAACGATTTTGCAGCTTCATTGATAGTAATATTAATATATAGTTCTTTCCCAAATAATCAGTCACCCGAGAATTAATTTTATTCTTAAAACAAAAAAAATAAGGTTTTAGTATTTCATGTAGTATTTAAATATTTATCAATTATATATATTTATTATAATTAGCACTTGTTGTTCTATCTGTCCTTTCTGTGCAAATATAAGATAATATATTTATATTTCAATTAACGTATACCATGCCGCGACCATGAATGAATAATTAATTTTATTAAAATAATTTTTATATCCACTTCATGCATTTCACATAATTATTACACGAACGATGAAACGAAGAAGAAAATGCAAGCCCCAAATAAATATAAGTTTATTTTATAAACAAACATGTACTTACCAATAAATAGCTCTAAACAAATGTACCGGGCATGGATTGATTTCAACAGCTTTGTACAGTGAGTCGCAGAATATCGTCTACACCCGTACAGCTTGAAAGGCTTCTGAATTTAGAACTCAAGGTCAAGTTCTAATTAAAAGTACGAAGTCTACTCTTGACTCTTAAACTCTTATAAGGCTATGGCTACCTAATAAATAACAGTATACGCATCTAAAGTTATTGATATGTTTTAGATTGAAAATGCATGAAAAACTGCATTTTCAATCTTAAATCTAAATGATTTTCAAGCATTTTCTTAGCATTTTGCACCACAACGCAAATGGCTAAGAGTCCTACCTAACTTAGGACTTATTATTCGTTGTATTTGCTTTTTACTTAACACATTTTTCGAGGAGAATAAATACATAAAAACTAAATGAAAATAAAATAGTACAAAATATATTTTTGAGCTAAGTAATTATTAAACCAGTTATTACGGTAGTTTAGCTAGACTAATTTAATCTGCTTTTCTTGTTGACTTCTCTAATAAAATCCGACATTGACCTCTTCACATCGCGAAGCATTTTATTTTTTCTTCCACGCACGTTATCATCACCGATCACACCACCGAAGGCTTTTACCGTGTACTCTGTAAAAGAAATAATTCCCAATTCATGTACATATGTATGTAAATTGTATCACATAATAATTGTACAACCTTTTGTTAAAATAATTCGATTAGCTAAAAGAAATTCTAGTTTAAAAAAAAATTTTTACTAATGATCGCGTCTCTTCTTAGTGGATCAATTTGAGGAAGCGGTGGCAAATCTTTGTTAGCAGAGCAAGAAACTCCAAACAGAGAAACCCCTAAAAATTCCTCATTTTTGAACAGCACACGCATCAAATTTCGAGCAAACACGGTAGGACCATCAGATAGCACTTTAATTGTGTCCAGCTCAGATTGGCTTACATAAATATTTTGGCTGATCTCCACCTGAAACATTCAAAGCATATTAATTACATGTAGTCATTTTATCAAACCATTATTTGTAGTTTGCAGTATTTTTCTACACTTTTTTCTTATTTTGAATTATTTCTTACGCATACTTGCATTGCAGTATTTGTATCTATGTATAATGCAATTTCCAGCACAATTGCCGTTATTTTTACTTTACTTTAATTGTCCAACCAAACTAAATATAATAATAAATATTCTTATAATAATCAAAATGATAATACATGTAAATAGTTATATCTTTTTTTTTTGTATGTTCACATTTATAGGATACAGAAACATCTTTTTTGGTAAACTTTCGATGGGGAATATAAACTGGATTTGTAACATTATTATTGAAAGTCAATTAATTCTTCAATTAATTATCATTGCTACTTTGTGTCTGGAGGGTAATCTGCCGTTCATTTAATTTAAATAATAATAATTGAATATTTACATTCTAGTTAAAAATAAAAGGGTACTATTTACCTGCACATATATATTTTTAAAGCCCCTGATGAAATTCTAGAAAATTACGAATGAATGAAAAGTAGGAAAAATTACCACAATATATTGCAAAATGTAAAAGCAAAAAGTACTGCTCTGACGAACACGAAAACCATAAATAAAACAGGAATTAGACAGAAATGTGTATAAATGTGTAGAAATATTATATTTGGAATTAAAAAATCACGACCCGACGAATAAAACGAATAAAAATTGACAATGTTGCACACAGAAATTAAAACTTGACAAATATATATACCATCTAAATTACATTTTATGGTACATACTTATGTATGCACAGCACAGTAAACGTTTTAGAATTTTTAGCAATAAATTTTGTAGGTATACAAGCAATTGTTCAATGTTCTTGGATTATTTAGGAAAGAAAATTATAACATAATCTATAAGAACTGTATAGGTACATATTTCGTTAAGCCCATGCGTAGTATTTTCTTCAGAAACTTCAATACAAAGTATAGTATCACAACATTCAGCACTTCTTTAATATTACAAACACTAAAAACTATAACGATTTACATACATGCTAATGTCTATTTTAACAATCCATTTTTATAAGATTCATCAACTATCCAATCTAACATTCCCTTAATGTGAATAATAATATCTTTTGCATAAAATATTAATTTGAAAAACAAATTTCTGTGATAAGCATACTCCTCCATAAGTCCCTCATTAAAGTTAAAGTAAGGGCTATCTAACTATTTAATAGTTTTAGATACATCGTTATCATCAGTCGGTAGCTTAGCCCTACTTAAGTTTAGATCTATTGCATATCGAGTTTTAAATTTCTGAAGCCATCCAGCGCTGGCCTTGAAATCTGGGTTTCCCTGGATATTATCGTTAAATTCCAACGCCTTCCCCCTCAGTAAGTGCCCTGTGACATTGACACCAGCACTTTTTTGTTCTTGCAACCACTGGAACACACTTTTATCCACTTTGTCGTTTACTGGTTGCTTAATTGTTTTACGCGTAATTGATCCAGTCGAGAAAGTAGCTGAGAACGCAGCAAAATCTTCGATTTTTTGCTTGTCTTTTTTAATCTCCCATATTGTTGTTCTACCGACGTTATAGTGATTAGCCAAGGTCACTCCTGTTTCTCCGTTTTCAATGCGTTTTAGTATTTCAAGTTTATCTTGGATTGATAATCTCTTGTGCTTTCGTTTTTTGGAAGACATTTTCACCTAAAATTTCATCGACTATAGTAACCAACATTTTGGACAATTTTTAAATTGTTTATTGCTAACATTTTTGTTTAATTGGATATATGTATTCATAAGCTAAAGAAACAATGATTATGACAGAGCTACACAATGTTACAATTGTTTTTCCTATGTATCGTATTTACTATACAATTATATGTACATTAAGGTCCCGTATTCAAAATTATACATTTTAAAAGTCTCTGCGGAACGCTTTCTATTTTTCAAGAAATACTTGTACGATTTGGTTGAGAATTACGTTCATGAATTTATAGAAACATTATCGAACCTTCCAATAATTCCAAATTTTGGATATTTGAGTTCTCGATTGTTTTCAAGAAAGCTGCTGAAAAAGTATCGAGAATAAGTGCTTTAAAAAAATCAGAGACCATATATTTGGAATTATTGGAGGCAATGTTTCTAGGAATTCATGGAAATGATTCTCTTGAAAATCGGACAAGTATTTCTTGAGAAATAAGAAGAGTTCTGCGCCATGTTTTACATGAAGTTAGATGGGTTCTCTGCACTATGGAAATCGCGTAAAACCAAATTTCAAGAATCTAACGATAAGAGCAAAGCGACCGAGAACAATAAATAAAAATTATATCGTAATTCGATTTCGTATTTTCATGAAATGAAAATTCCCAAAAGCAACATTTTATTTACATTTATATTAATATGTGAATTTTCTTTCCATGGTGGGTTAGTGGGTTTCAATAAAATATTAAATATTCGTTGTAGAAAGGAGCTCTGAGTTACTAGGTATTTAGGTTAAATAGATTTGAATGGTATAAAATAGAATTTATGAAATGAATGTGGAAATACCTTGTCTCCCGTTGAGTTCCACGGCCCCTTTCTCTTTATAGTAACACTGCGATTTCTTTTTCTATCCGTTTTACTTCCTGTTCCCCCCACAGGAGTCTTGGCCGTTTTCGAAACTTCACTTGAATGTCTGATATCAAGGGAAGAACTTTCATCAGATTCTGATGTAGATTCATATTTGTCTGCAAACAGAAAAATAAGGAAGTTCTAAAGATTAATAAGATTATGCGTTGCACATTTAATTACATTCACGTTTTTTTAGGAATTAATTACTTCACGTTTTCCACAGACATGAATATTGCTTCGCCCATTTATTTAAAACAAAACGTAAATACTGAAATAGTTTCCCAGGACTGTGATACCAACAAAAATGTATGCAGCTTCTTTGGCAGTTGACTTTCTTATCATAAACCAAATAAAAACATATTGGTAGCAAAATATATAGTAAATGGAAACAAAAATACTTTTTCTGTAGATATGCATGTAATTTTATACAATGAATATCGATGTTCATTTCATTAGAAACCGCAGTAATTTATGGCTCGGTAATTATATTAATTGAGATAAAGTTTTTCGATACGATACGATAAACACTAATGAAAAATGCTACATTTCTATAATTTCTATGACGCAATTAAAAAAGTGAAAACGAGGAAAATGCATCTAGTAAATGTATCTGTATACAGATATCTTTAATCATATGTATACTATCTATTTAATATTGTTCCCGATATTATTTAACATGACATCGCAGTACTTATTGTTGCATGTATATGTATGCCACGATGCCAACGAAAGATCAACAAAATATTTTTAAACAAGGTTTAATACACATCTGCAACGACATTTTAACAAAATGTGATTCAGTAGTGCATGCAGCTGCAGACATAAGAGATTTACATTTTTGATATTAATTACTTACATCAGAAGCGGAATGAACTATTGAGACAGATTTAATTTGATATTCAATCTTTCGTATGTCGAAAACAATAAATTCCTAAAGTTAGTACTAGTAGGTATTCGAAAATTAAAGGATGTTAGTATCTTGGAACAAGAGTGGGTTAGTGGGGATATTGGCTATTATTTCGAGATCGAAGGGGCTAGGTTGAAGTAACTGCTGTGTTTCTATTGTGGGTTGATGTAGTTCTTTCCGTAGATCAGCGATATTCTCAGCCTCAGCCTCAATCTTTTGAGCAAGATAAATTTGAAACTCCTCATTGTGTTTTCGCTGCAAATGGCGAACCATGTTGGAATTTGTTGACCTTTTTCCTATGCCACCACGTGATATTGGCATCTTGCAAACTTTACATTCTCCCCTTTCCAAATTCTCCCCTACCCCATCTTTAAAAAAGGCCCAAATTAAATGCTTCGTCTTAGAAGGCTTTTTTCCTAAGCTTTTGCTTTTTCGCAATTGTGTTTCCAACACTGACACAGGATCGCCTGTTTGGACACAATTATATATGCATTATATCATTATTTTGAGCATTTTTATTACATTTTCCAATGGAATAAAAATATTTTTTTAGAAAATACAAATCAATCACGTGCACACAATAATATACTTAGCACATTTCACTTTAATACTACTACTAATATCAGAGCAATAGCAAAATCAAAATATAAATTAAATATAAGTGAGAAATGTTAACAGGGTTCCACGAAGTATACATACTCAATTCACATTTTAACGAGAAACGAAATCTTTTTTTAAAGTGGGCATATACAAATATATCTGCCGCTAACTGACCTCTGATTTTCTTGTAATTCATTTGATCGGGTCGGGTTTTATTACCTACCTAGCAATGAAGGAATATGATTTAAATAGAAAAATAGACAGTTTATGATTATGCATCATGCATAATAATAATATATATATGAGTCTGTATTCGCCCTTCCGCCAGTGCTGGCATGACTAAGTCCAATGTCCAATGCTGACGAAAACAGTTGTGCATATGTGTTTCACCCCTGGGACACACAATACCATAGTCCCAATTTTTAAAAAAATCCAGGGTACGGTGGGGGGTCGGAGGAACCTGCGGGGAACCCAGTTTATTTAAGGGCCCAGTAGCGTCCAAACGGTCCGACGTAGAAAAAAATGGTTTTTGGATAAATTAGTAGAAATAGATACTACATCGTGGACTTTCATTAGTTTTTAAAAAATTTGACGAACGGCAGTTATTTT